>PITA01034069.1:0-12040 GCA_004023965.1 Spilogale gracilis | reverse complement strand
AGGAGGAGGAGGAGGAGGAGGAGGAGGAGGAGGAGGAGGAGGGGGATCTTGCTTTTGCCTACACTCCTGCCATATTCTCAGCCAATTTTAACTGAAACAGAGTAGCTGAGAGAAATGAAAAATGGACTGAGGCTTTAAAAAAGATCTAATAGGTCTACCAGAATAAAGGCAAAGAGGGAATACTGGTTGACTATTCAAAGAAGTAATAGCTGACAAATTCCAAAACTGAAGAAAGATTTGAGTCTGCTGATTGAACCACAAACAGTATTGTGCAGAATGAAAAATATATACTACTATTGCATTGAAGATGCTTAACTTATGTGATGTAATCACAAAGCAACTTGATTTTTTTGTTTTTCTTTTTTTGTTTCTCTTTCTTCTTTCTTTCTTTCTTTCTTTCTTTCTTTCTTTCTTTCTTTCTTTCTTTCTTTCCTTCCTTCCTTCCTTCCTTCCTTCCTTCCTTCCTTCCTTCCTTCCTTCTTTCTTTCTTTCTTTCTTTCTTTCTTTCTTTCTTTCTTTCTTTCTTTCTTTCTTTCTTCTTTCCTCCTACTGATTGTTTAAACTTAATAGGTGATCTCTTTCTCTACACTTGTAGGAAAACTCAAGATAATCCCACTACTTTTCCAATCATTCTTAGATAAATTAGAAATACTGATTATTACTTTTAGAATCAAACACTATATCGATTCAGAAATGGAATATCAGTTTTCATATAATGATTAACATTTCGATGTTCAAATTAGGATTTTCTCAATTTCCTTTGCTAGGGTTTTATAGTAGAAAGCCTACACTCATGGAAAGAGGGTGTAGTAAGCTTCATTTCTCTTTTTCACCTCATTCCTTCATGTTGGTATACATTGAGAATAGGAGTGAGGGGAGAAGAAAATGTTTTACTTGATGAGATTCAAGGTCTGGCAGAGTTTTAAAGCGAATTCTTTCTTTCATGGGGTACTTTTCAGAGTTCTTTAGAGCCAGCCTCACTCCACCCCATCATTAAGGATTCCCTGTGGTTCCCTTGATACAACTAAATAAAACTCTAGTTCTCTTGCCACTTATTCTATTCCTAAGCCTCCTAGGAATCTGATGGTTTATCTCCAGCTTCTTTCTGCTGAGGTCCCATTGGACTTCCAAAATAAATCTATGCCAACGATGTCTTACACAAAACTTGTGTCTTCTGCCTACACTCCTGCCACATAGTAAACACCTTTCCTTTTCCTGAAGGGACTATAGGACGATAAGCTGATTCCGTCATACGGAATGGAATCCTTCTTCTTCAGGAGACCTCACCCTTTACTGTAGGACTATAGGGCTCTAGGACTCTAAGCTGATTCCATTGTAGACGATTTGTTGACAGCTACTCATCCAAACCCTTAGTCTTTAGTTTTCTCAGTGTTAGATATTGGTCCACTGTCTCTCATATCTCTCAGAATACATTTGAAATTTCCTGAGCACTCAGAATAGGGATCTTCACACTGGCTTAAGGTGAGGAACAACCACTTTGCCCTTGTCATAGTTAGGGTGTGTGTGTGAGACTCACAGCACAGCAACAGCTGTTTCCAAAAAAAATTTTTCATCACTCTCCCTCTCCTGATCCTTCTATGTCTTCAAGTTAATGATGAGTTTTAAAATTATCTAAATGGTTTTTGGCAAGCTATTTTTTCCATGTTATATAAACTGACATAGCTCACAAGAAATTTTGGTGTCTGATATGTATTATCTTATGGATTTATTAAAATCTGATTCACAAAAATAGGTAAATAAAATGTAATAAAAATTATAGAATGTGAGAAATAAAAAGACAATATTAAACCTACCAGACTGAAAGTAGTGAATTATCTAATAACGAAATTCAATAGTTGGTTAAAAATGCAAAGTAAATATAACACCAAAATTTTTCCTACATGCCAGCAGCAACTTGTAGGAAACTACACACCTTTTACAAATGCAAGAAAAATACGAAGCTTGTAAGAATAAATTTAAGTATATATGTGTATATATACACAAATATATATCCATTATAGAGAAAAGTACAAAGTATGTTTAAGGAAATATAAATAGATATGAATAAATGGAAAGTAAGATGTTCCGCTTACAGGACTGAAGACTTAATGTAATAAAAATATCACTCCTGTCCAAATTGAATTTTAAATTCAATGAAATTCATTTCAAACAACCTAAGATTTTTCATCACACTTGAAAAACTTGGAAGATTCATATGGAATAGTAAAGATAATTCTAGAAAAGTAGAACAAAAATGTGGAAATATCTATATCACACTGAGATTTCTGATAGAACCATAGTATTTATTTATTTTTTTTTCATTATGCTATGTTAGTCACCATACAGTACATCATTACTTTTTGATGAGATTTTGGTGTAGTGTTCCATGATTCATTGTTTGCGTATAACACCCAGTGCTCCCTGCAATATGTGCCCTCCTTAATACTCATCACCAGACTACCCATCCTTCCATCCCCTCCCTTCCAAAATCCTCAATTTGTTTCCTGGAGTTCATAGTCTCTTGTGATTCATCTCCCCCTCTGATTCTTCCCTTCATTTTTCCCTTCCTTCTCCTAATGTCTTTCATGCTATTCCACGCAGGTGCCCTTCATCACAGTTTCTTAAGGAGAGCTTGAAAAGAACAAGGGAAAGAGTAATATACTGGACTACCTTGAAATTACAAGTGCTCTGTGACGCAAGTGAAACGGGAGCTATAAAATGGAGATGTTTCCCATAAGAAAAAAACAATCCAAGTAGAAACCAATGACCAAAGGATATGGATAAAAATTCACAGAACATAGGCCAGCCAACCAACATAGTGTAATGCTCAACTTCACCAGTAATTGGGAAAATGCAAATTAAAACAGCATTGAGATGCCAATTACACCTGAGATTGACAAAAAAAAGATTTAAGATATGTGCTCCTAAGTGATGATATGGAGAACCAGGAACTCTCATACACCCCTGATGTAGAATTCAACTGTTAAAACCAGGTGGGAGAACAATGTGTAATACCTATTAGAGTTGAAGGTGGCAATCTATAACCCAGAAATTTTACTTCCATGTATATATAATGGAAAAACCCTCAACGGAAAGGAAAATTTTCGTGATGCAAAGTGCCAACAGGCCCAATGTTATTAATGAGGGAACAGCATAATTGACTGTGGTAGATTCATGGTATACAGCATTTAGAAGAATGAATTAGATATATAAGTCACAACATAGATAAATCTGGAAAATGTGATTTGGAATGAAGTAATAATGTAAAACAATAGAGTGTGACATCATTTAGACATAGTAAAAAGAAATAAAAATGTACATATTGGTTGTGGATGTGTGTAGGTAACTCCAGTTATATATACAAGCAATCGAGATACTGCTTGTTTCTGACGAAGAAGGAGGGGTGAAATCAGTAGTAGTATGATATAAAATGTTTCAGCTTTATCTGGTATGTTAATTCATTGGAAGATAGATGACAATTATTCCAGTGTATTGGTCAAAGTAGGCTAGTGTATGTTGCATGAACAAACAGTGCAAACATTTTACTGGCTTAACCCATGAAATTCCGTTCCCCTCCCCTCACGGTCCCCTGCAGGTCACCAGCTCTGTGAGCCTTGGTGCCCTTCGTGGCCCGGGGATCCAGGCTGCTGCTTTCACCTTTTAAATACTCCCTGGCAAAGATGTTTTAGAAAGCACAGAGATGTTTAGTGAACACTAATCGTCCCTCTGCCATGAGTCTTTGTTCCTTTGGGATAACAGGAATGTGGAGTTTTGTTGTATGATGTTCTGCATTTTAATTTTCATTTATTTTATTTTAGCTTTACTGAGGTTTAATTGACACATAAAATCGGAAAGTATTTAAAGTGTGCATTGTGGTGCTTTATATACACATCCAAAATGTATCTATCAAGGATGCCGCCGTCTAATTAATAGATCCATTACTTCACATATTTATCTTTTTTTCTGTATGAGAGACCATTTACATTCTACTCTTGTAGCAAATTTCCATTATGCAGTGCAGTGTTACCATCTCTATCCACTGTGTTTTACATTATAGCCTCAGACCTTATTCAGCGCATAGCTTGCAGTTTTAAATATTTTAAGGTATTTCTTTTTAATGCTGACCTAGAAAAAAAATACGAGCATGGGGATGCCCTTTGCCATTGTTTAGCAATGCTTTCACACGTTCACCCCGTGTCTAAGTGGATTTGACACAAATAAGTTTGTGAAATGCCAAGCAAGACCGAGCAGGCTTCTTTTTCGTAGGACTTCCTAGAGCCCACGAAGACCTCAGCATAATGCCTGGAAGATAGTAAGCCCTCAATAAAATGGGTCGTCTTGCTATTCATTGTGACCATCTTGATAATGATGGTGATGCCTCTTGCTGCTACAGCTAATATATTCTAGAAACTCAGTCACACAGTCTTTTCCTTCCCAGAACATGTCACTGGACTAATGCTCTGTAGAAGACATGTCAGGAAATATTGCTCTGTATCTTCTCTTCTCTTCTTCTCTTCTTTCTTTTCTTTTCCTTTCCCTTTTTTCTTCTTTCTTTCTCTTTCTTTTTCTTTCTTTTGCCACCTTGTCATCTGTGCTTTGCATGTTCAAAAAGTCAAAATAACACAGAAAACGTGTCCTTCTGTAACTTAAAAATTGTGTATTTTTAGTGATTTCTATTTGGCAACTTGTTATAACCATTGTGAGTCCTGCAGCCGCCCGTGGAAACAACTGACTTCCTACTGGCTAGTTCAGAACTGCGAGGGAGGCTCCATGCCATTTTATTTTAGCAGCTGGTTCACAGGGCATGGCAGTTTGTGTCTGTTTCACTTCCCCTGGAAATGACACGAGATTCCTCATTACTTGTCCCATCATGTAAAGGAATGTGTGAACATTCACAGTCCGTTTCTGGCCAAGAATGAGCCAGCTGTGCACCTCTCAACCTCCCCACCCCCTCATGCACACCTGCCTACACACCTGGATTTTTTTTTCTCCAGCTAAATGTATGGTTGGCCTAAGGTGAAGAGTGCTTTCTCAGTGGCTGGAGGTTTTAATGCCTTTTTGAATAGAATCACCAGAAAATCAAGGAAGTTCTGGGAAGCCAAAGTACGATGGGCCAGGAGCCCAGGAACTGGGAGGTCTGGACTTGAGACCAGGCTCAACTCTGTCATTGAAAATCTTGTGACTTTCTCTATAGTTATAAAGGAAAATTACTATGACTCTAACTCTATATATTTTGACTCCTGAATCATTCAGTGTAAATTGTGTTTCCACATAAGCAATATCTTAAAGATAGAGTACTATAAACACACACACTAAAATTTCTGTAGGGGAGAAAAAAGGCAAACTAAACAAAACAATAAAAAATTTATGTCCTTTTAAGCCATAAATTTAACAGTGGCAGACCAGCTATAATTTCATCGAAAATTCTGTAATTATTGGAAGAAACTGGCCCTTTGTATGTGTAAATATTATGTTTGGATTTCTTTTTTTGAACCATGAAAAACTTTATAAACATAAATACTACGTGATTATCTTGAACACATCCTCAATTAGTAGCAGCTCCTTCCCCTGAAAATTCACCCTAAATGCAAGTGGTCTTCAGGTCCAGTAAAATCCTCCTCAGAAATGTTGGCCTGCACTCCCATCTCCTTAATTCTTTTCCACACTCCAGTGACTTTTCAAAAATATCTATTGGATCAGGCCTCTCCTTTGCTAAAAACCTTTATTTACTATGTCCTCCTTGCTGGTGGGGTGCATCTCGTGCTCTGTAGCATTTCCTACGAGGCCCCTCAAAATCTGTCTATCCAGGCCCATCTCCATGACTTGTACGGGTCCCTGTGCTGCAACTTTATGGCAGGCTGAGTAATGCCCCCCAGAGGTGTCCACTCCTTGGTCTCCCAAGTCTATGAACATGTTACTTAATGTAGCAAAAGGCATTTTGCAAATGTGATTAAGTCAAGGGATTTGAGACAAGGGGTCATCCTGAAATTTCTGGGTCGGTAATCGCAGCAGTCCTTAGACTCAGATAAGAGGGTCAGAGAGACAGAGATGTGATGGCAGAACAGGGATTGTAGGGGTGGAGGGCAAGAAGCACAGGCAGGCAGGCATTCTTTAGAAGTTAGGAAACATAAGATATGAATTCTTATCTCCAGCCTCCAAAAATAATGCGACTCTACTGACGCATTGATTTAGTTCTGTAAGACTAATTTTGGATTTCTTTTTTTTTTTGGTTCTAATTTATTTTATTTTTCCAGTGTTCCAAGATTCATTGTTTATGCCCCACACCCAGTGCTCCATGCAGTTTGTTCCCTCAGTACCCACCACCAGGCTCTCCCATCTTCCACCTCCTCCCTTCCAAAACCCTCAGTTTTTTTTCAGACTCCAAAGTCTTTCATGCTTCATCCCCCTCCCTGATTTACCCCAGTTCACATTTCCTTTCTTTCTCCCACTGTCCTCCATGGTACTCCTTATGCTCCACAAGTAAGTGAAACCATATGATACTTGACTTTCTCTTTGGCTCATTTCACTCAGCATAATCTCCTCCAGTCCCGTCCATGTTGCCACAAAAGTTGGATATTCATCCTTTCTGATGGAGGCATAATGTTCCATTGTATATATGGACCACATCTTCTTTATCCATTCATCTGTTGAAGGGCACCTTGGCTCTTTCCACAGTTTGGTGATTGTGGCCATTGCTGCTATGAACATTGGGGTATAGTTAGAATGGCCCAAATTAACAGGACAGGAAACAAGTGTTGGAGAGGCTGTGAAGAAAGGGGAACCCTCTTACACTGTTGGTGGGAATGCAAGTTGGTGCAGCTGCTTTGGAAAATAGTGTGGAGATTCCTGAAAAAATTAAAAATAGAGCTACACTATGACCCTGCAATTGCACTACTGGGTATTTACCCCAAAGATACAGATTTATTTTTGGGTTCCTGACATCCAGAGCTCTAAAATAATAAATTCTTTAATTAGAAAAAAAAGCCACTATGTTCATCACATTTTGTTACAACAGTAATAAGAAACTAATACAAGCAGCCTGAGGTAGATCACATTGTATAGCCATTTTCTTTAACTTATATCATTAAGAAATTTCAGTGCAAGATAATAATTACATGAATAATGGGTCTCTGAAACTGAAGTTCAAGACTCTTAAATGTATATTGAACTATGGAGAAAAAGAAAGAATTTTGATAATATGCCATAGCAGAAACAGAATTAGATTTTAAAAAGACAGAATGGGTATTATGCTGCTGCTCCAGAAATCTTATATAAACATACAAAAATCACTTCCTTTCACTTGGGCTCACTTTCCCTATCTGTAAAACTGTTTCAGATTCATCTGAACCCATATATTCATAGTCTATACGTGCACAGGATTTAGTTAAGTCATTTAAAAAAATCCAAGGCATGAGTATTAATCACTATACCTAGCATTGACCTTGACATTTTTAATGGTGTGAGTGTGTGTGTGTTTGAAGCATATAAATGAAAGCGAAGTACAGAATCAGAGACTGAAGAGAGGAAAGGTATCTGAGACAAGGAAAGAAAGCTAGTTCTCGTACTCTGAGACTTTTTGTTTGTTGTGTTTTGTTTTGTTTTGTTTTGTTTTGTTTTGTTTTATTTGCAAAGGCGAAATAAATTTGCCAGGTCACTAGTTCTGGTAAATACAGAGGCTATAAAATTACTCTCAGCAGCAACATATTTCACAAACCTAGTTACCCAAAGTTTATGTACATTAATAAATTAGTGATGTGATCCCAAGGAATACAGAATTGAGCATTTCAGTGGCATCGTTTTATTCTTTTTTTTACTTTTAATTTATTTTATTTTTTCAGTGTTCCAAGATTCAGTTTTATTCTTTAATCCTAGATCTAGTCATGGAATTAAAAGTGTTTACCTGAATATATTTTGAGCTACATGAATGAGTACAATGATCTTTTCTTAAAAAATCAACCCATACATATGGGAACCTGAGCAAAATTAAAAGAAAGTTTATCATCTTTTATCATCTTGATTTCATCCTAAAGTATGAAGTCATCTGGCATTCATTCTTGGCTTTTAAAAGACTTGAAATATTGTGAACTAGCAGAATATATTGCAATCTATATTTTAATTTTGATATGTGCTATTATATCTGAAAAATCAATTGAGTATTTTCTTAAGACAAAGTGTAGCTACCTAGCATGTACATATGATATATGCACTTTAGTGTGGCCTCTTTCTAAAATTGCTCACCAATTTAGCAACATGTAAATTGTGAACTCGTGTAAAGTGTATCTTACACAGTCTCTGCACCCTTAGCAAAGTGTGGGAGTTCGATACATGTGTGCCATGTTGTAATGAGTGTATTTCAAAGGCATAGCATTATGCTAGCTGTCCTATAAACTACTTAGTACATTCAAAGCTAACTATTTTTAACAAGTACACAATATGGTTGGGATAGAATAGCTTTTAAGCTTCACCTTATTGAGCGCTTAACATGTGTTACTCAAACTCTCATGATGACATCACCTGTGAAACTATAGGGTGGAGAGTTGGACATTGATAGACTGGAACTTACAAAATTTGTGCCAAATGGAATTATTCCATATCAAAGTATTTATATAGCACCTCAATTATTGGCTTCATTATTATCATTGAACATTTTTTGATCAACAATTATATCCAACATAACTTATGCCAAGTGTATTTATGCCATTTCAACATTGGAGAAAAACATTAACCTATATGTGATATTTAGAACTCTTTATTTAGAATGTTCAGTTGTCCAAAATACTAGGTATTCCAAGTACTCAAATAATCAATTTCATTTACACACATTCATAAGATTTTTTGAAATATATTTCATTTATTTTTTATTCATTTATTCAAGAAATATTTATTTACAGCTTTCCCATAGAAGTCATTGCTTTTGACAGTACATTAACTGCAAACAACAGATAGCTAATAGCTACAACATTAAATCTGCTCATAATCCTAATGAAAAAAATTTAGAGACATCAGGGTCCACCATACCCGTCAATTGATTTGATTTGCTAGTAGAAGAATAGAATATGATGACAGAAAGGAGACGTAGAAATGAACAAATCTAAACCTCTTCTAGAGGTAATCTAAACCTCTAATTAGAATTAGTATTCGAATTTTACATATGAGGAATCTGAGGCCCAGAGAGAGGTAACTTAGTCAAGAACCTACAGTAGGAGAGTATCAGAGCTAGATCTCTCTGATTTCCTGACTTCTAGGCCAGTATTTTTACTCAGCTTCTCCCATAGTTATATTTTTTTCCTGTCAATTGCTTTAATTAGCCTTTCGTTGTTTTGACATCATATATACAAAACCCAAGAGAAAGAGATAAAATGCAGATATGCTATTTTGGGATTGAACATGTAAATTCTCTTTGGATTAACATAGTGGATGGGTAGAAGGAAGTGTTGGGAAACAATTTTCCAAGCATGTTTCATGATTCTGCATGGCTCACATTCTTTAATCATTGCAGTCAAATTAAGGTTGTTTGTATAAGGACAAATTGTAGGACAGTAAAGCTAAGAGACATCTCCCTACCTGGAGACAGGTGAGAGTAATAAAGATAAAGACATCTTCATTTCCTCGGGAGCTTACCCAGAATTACGATAGGATTTCTCTCTCTCTCTCCAGGAAGAGAGGATCACCAGCAGCTGTGTATAGGACCAGAGCTTCCTAAGTTTGAGCTTCCTCTCCTTTGATGCAACCCTTTGCATGTGTAAATATCACCCAACTCTTGCTGTGTCACCCCATGAGGATTTGGGTTCCAGAAACCGGTGCTAAGACATTGCTTTGGCAACTGTTTCTGCTGTGAGTAATGAATGGTCCTTGTCTCCAATCTGGAGGTCTTGGAATATATATCACATATATATATTATCTTGTGTATATATCTCCTAATTAGTTTACAAGTAAGATGTAAGATAAAATCTCAAGTCCTTCAAAGTTTCTAACTTAACAGGCAGATAGAGCTGTACTGTTGTCATAGTATTTCAGTTAGCTCATGTAGTAATGAAATACACTATAAACACCAACAAGAACACAAGTGTTTTGGGGTTGCAGAACTGTTAGATATTTTTCCATCAATCACTTGCAGAAATATTTTAATTCATAGTACATAGTTTTCTGTATCCAGTTGTATAGTTCAGGCACCAAAGTGTCCTTTGGGGACAAATGAAACAGAGTGCTGCTCTTTGAATTTATGCCCCTGGCATTCTAACTTAAGACTGGAGTCATTTAATTTATACTGAGGGCAAAATTACTTTCTGTAAAAATGGACCTTAGACACTAGTCCAAACCACTGACATTTAAATTTTCAAGTTTTACTGGGGCCAGATGAATGAAATGAAATAAATTTAAAGCAAGGCTAATACACAAACAAATTAAAATCTTTGAAAGTATTTCTAGAGCCACTATTGTCATTTGAGTTAATATCAACCACACAATCAGCCAGGATGAGGCACTATTAATTCTCAAAAACACCCTGTAGTGTAAGTGGCATTATCACCATTTAGCAAATGAGAAAAATCCAGACTCTCAGTGGGTCACCAAGGACATAAAAAATTTAGTAAATGGAAAAGTTGGATACATGCCCAGATCTTTTGGGTCTAAGTCCTCTTAGGTTGCTTCCATTTTGTAATCTGAACACACCCCTTCTTTATCAATATATGAAGAAAAAATTAAACTTTATAGGTAGTATGATATAATAATGGAAATAACTCATTATTTGCAGTATGGAGACCTACTTTTGAGTACTGATTTTTCCATACATTCTTATTTCTTAATTTGTGGAAGTTATTTGAAGAATGTAGAATGTCAGGAGTTTACTACACTAGTAGTTAATGATAGCATGGAAACTAGAGTCCAGGTCCTAAATCCTAGCCTACTATACTTATCAATGCACCATGCTACCTCTGGAGGATTATATTCATATTATTTCAGTTATGATGTGTTGGTGCCATCTGCGTTCATATCTACGAATGCAGAAAGTGGAAGGAAAATTACAATGTAAGAAAAGGATTCTCTCAGTTGAGATGGTAAAGTATCTAAAATTTTAGTCAAAGAAGGCCTGTTATTTATTACTTGAAGAGGACAATGATTTTTTTTATTTTTAAGAATGATTTCTGCTTATGGGAACTTGTCATTTGGTTCAGGGACTACTAGCTAGATTGCATTATATATTCATAATTGGCTAATATTTCAAATTCATTCATAATATTTTTCATACCTTTTTGTACATCATTTAATTTACAGATAATTTCTTTTCTGTGAAATTTTCCAATAACTTGATTTAAAGCTAATTATTTTTCATTTAGAACAAATGTACTTTGATCTCTGGAGAATAGGGTACTGCCTTCATAAAACTTGTTCCCATTTGAATCAGAATGCATTTCTGAAATAATAAATATTCAGTTATGTGTTAATAACTACCTTATTTAAAGCTCAGCAAGAAAGAGAATATTATTATGCATAGGATGTTTAGCTCCTGTCCATGAAGATTTATATTGCAGACAATAACAACAGATTTTATATACAAAACATAGTCCTATGTAGGTACAAGGGTGTGGTTTAGGAACAATGACAATTTACCTGAAAATGGGAGTAAGATTCATTTGGTGTCACCCTCATAGAAAGCACAGATAGCCAGGGAGCCAGGCATGTAAATAATTCATGTAAAAATTACAAGTGTAAAGATCTTTGAATGGCAGGCCAAAGAGCAATTAGGATCAATCCAAGATTTGCAAGCAGCGAGGTAACATGGTCTAGGTTATATATATTTTTTGGATCTTTTTTTAAAATTTTTAAATTTTTTTTCAGTGTTCCAAGATTCATTGCCCATTCCCCACACCCAGTGCTCCATGCAATAGGTACCCTCAGTACCCACCACCAGGCTCTCCCATCCCCCCACTCCCTCTCTCCAAGTCCCTCAGTTTGTTTCTGTGTCCAAAGTCTCTCTTGTTTCATTTCTCTCCCTGAATTACCCTACTTCCCATTTACTTTCCTTCTCTTACTGTCTTCT
>PITA01034068.1:0-12040 GCA_004023965.1 Spilogale gracilis | reverse complement strand
GGGGGATGGATGGACGGGTGGGTGGGCAGGTGGACGGACGGGTGGGTGGGCAGGTGAAGGGATGATTGGGTGCATGGACACCAGGGCCCTTCCTTGAGCCCTGGAACGAGCCAGCTGACCAGAAACCCTTCATTATGGCCGCAGCACTAACTGTGACTTAAGGTCAGGCCACGTCTCTCCCCACTCAAGGAGTCTAGCCCGGCCGTGGAGACCTGGTTCTCACACATGACCGTGTAGAGTCAGGCTCCAAGTGTGGTGCTGGGCAGGCGGGTGTATGCAGGGGCCCCCCAGGGACATCACGCCCGCTCAGGAAGACATGGGGCTTGTTCACAGCTAGCTCCTGGACACGAAGGCCCTGGTAAGTACGAGGCTTCATGGGGAGACACATTACTTCCATCTGCAGGGAGAGGAGGGAAGCTGGATGTAGGGTGACAAATGATCCGAGGCAGAGGACCAGGGTATATTTCACGGGCTTAACTATGAGCACATCAGCCCCCAGGCCCAGCCCCAGGATGCTGACGTAGGAGACAGGCTTCCAGGAGTAAGAGACAAAGTGTGGGTTCCGGAAGGTGGAGCGGAACCGGATCATAACGGGTCTTGAACACCAGCGGCAGCGTTTGGCCTTTAGTCCGTGAGCGGTGGGAGCTCTCAAAGGTTTTACACCGAGGGTAACACAGTGAGAACGACAGTGTTGAGAGAAAATTTTCAGCATCGTGGGGGACAGATTCCCAGGGGGAAAACCGCGACTCAGGGAGAGCGTGTGGACCGCAGTGTCCCGGACACTAACCAAGAGCCCAGAGGTTTTGAGAACCAAATGAATCTGTTTACAGGGAGGGGCTTTCTATGTGTTGAAGCGATACAGAATTCTAATTGGTTGTACATTCTGAGAACCAGGACTACACTGATTTAGAAAATACACTGATACAATGTTTCAGAGACCATGAGACCCTGGAGTCCAGCCTGGTGGAGGTGACGACGGGGCCGCAGGGGCGGAGCTCGGGCAGGGCGGGGCCCCGTAACGCACACTCGCAGGCAGGGGTGGAAAATGGCTCGACCACTTCAGAAGATTGTTAGACAGTTGCTTTAAAAATGAGCCATTAAAGATTCCTGGGCCTGAACGGTGACCAGCAAGTCCAACCTTGTCGCGCTTATGAGAGAAACGCAAGCCCCCACGACCCGTGCTGCCGTCGGGCCAGCCAGGTCAGCCTCCTCTGACCCCTCCCGGGGACCCCGCCCCCGTGTGCAAGGTCATTCCCACGCACAGCCTGGGCTCCCGCCCCGAGGGCTGAGAGCACGTGTGTGCGGCTCCCGTACCGTGACTAAAGCCAGCGTCGCTATCCCAGCATCTCAGTGCCCCGCGGCATCCAGGGCAGCCAGAAAAAACACATAACACGTGAGAAGACGCCAGACAGGAAGGCGTCCCTTGATGAAGCAGGTGGGGAGCGCACAGGGACCCCCGGCAGGAACCTGCTCCTGTGGACGCCTGCAGCCACCGCGGGCTGCCTGGGTTGGGAGCAAGCAGAGGACAGACATGGGGACGACGAGCGAGGGCCGGCTGCTGGGGTCTGCCCTTCATGCAGAGGGACTCGGGGCTCCTTCTGGGCCAGGGAGAGAGAGCCCGTGGGATGGGGCCGCACTGACACACACGGGACGGACGTTCAGGGCTGCAGAACGGGCCTAGCAGGGCCCTGCCCCGACAGGAGGGGGCCGTGGCGGTCCCGGGGGGCTGCATCACAGGTGCTGACCTGCCCCACGAAGGCACAGCCCCGGGTCACGGGCGAGCAGAGTAAGGCATGGCTCTGAGGTCCCCAGGCTAATGGGTGTGCCAGCGAGCAAGTGAGGCTGGGCACGCAGGGGACTGGGTCCGAGGACCCGGCTTCCCCAGAACCCGCACCCCCGGGGCTGCGGCGGCTGTGCTGGGGGCGAGCGGAGCCGGCAGGACGCGCCGGGGACCACGACAGTGACACGAGTGGGCTGCAAGGCAGGCACCGGGCCACCAGCGGGGGAGGGGAGGGGGCGAGGCCGGAGAGGCGGGGGATGGGGTGTGAGCAGGGGGCTCTGCCAGCTGAGGTTGGAGGCCAGAAACTGGGAGCCATCTGCTGCGGAGAAGCCGAGGGTGGGGGGAAGCTGGGGACGAAGGCACAGAAGGGGATGGACGGGGAGGTTCCTGAGGGGCCCTGGGAGGCAAGGCGGGGGGAGGATGGGGCCCGGAAACTGGCTTCCCGGCCTCCTGCCCCGATGGGCCCCGCTGAGAGCTTCCCTTGCGAAGGCCCTGGGTGCTCCTTCACGGAATGGTGTGTCCCCAGCTCTGACACCTTCAAACAGCCCTACTCGTGCTTTGGGGTGTCAGGGGGAACTCTGGCTCAGAACGCAGCTCACCTGCCCTCCCCCGAGGCCTGGGACCAGGGACCTTGGTCAGGGCATGGCTGCCCCGGCCTGACTAGTCTTCCAAGCACCCCAGCCGTGATGCGCTATGAATCTGAGGCCCGTGAATGCACAAATGCTGAGCTACCTCTTCTGCTTGTCCTTTGGAGGGGCCCCTGGGCTGACCCCCTAACCCTCCAGCCTTGTGGCCAGTCTCTCCCAACACAAGCCTCCCAGCCGAGCCTGCCCTCGGATGGGGACAACCCACGGTCTGGGTCGGAGAAGACAGCATGGCAGCTGGAACCAGAGCCAGCCCAGGAAAGGGGAGGGGGACGGGCTTCAGACAGAAGACGCACCTGTGCAAAGGCCCGGGGGCCCCGGTGGGGGGGAGCGGCAACAGCGGGACCCAGAGGCCGGAGCGCGAGACGCGAGTTCAGGAG
Source organism: Spilogale gracilis (assembly GCA_004023965.1). Taxonomy (NCBI): domain Eukaryota; kingdom Metazoa; phylum Chordata; class Mammalia; order Carnivora; family Mephitidae; genus Spilogale; species Spilogale gracilis. The sequence continues at coordinate 9,236 of PITA01034068.1, read as the reverse complement.
GCGGCTCTGGGCACTGCGTGCGGCAGCCAGGCTCCTCCCGAGCGCGGTCGCGGGGGGTCCCACCTGGGGCCGGAGCTCTGGGCTCAGGCAGGCGGGTTACCCTGCGCTCCCATGTCTGCAGCTACCGGACCCTGGCCACGGAGCACGAGGCACTGATGCAGAAGTACCTGCACCTGCTGCAGATCGTGGAGACGGAGAAGACGGTGGCCAGGCAGCTGCGGCGGCAGATCGAGGATGGCGAGATCGAGATCGAGAGGCTGAAGGCGGAGGTGAGCGACGGCCGCGGCAGGACCCAGGCCGGCCCCGCATGCCCCCGGGCTCCTGGGGGGGCGGGGGGACTCGGGAAGGGCGCACGGTCAGGTGGGGGCCAAGTCCCGCCTCTGCCTCCCAAGCCCTGTGCCTCAGTTTGTCTGTCTGTGAGCGGGTTCTCACCGTCACCCGGCAAGGCTGTGAGGTTGGTGCGGTGATGGACGAGTTGCGGGCGCCATGCGGAGGACGGCGTCAGCGGCCAGCACGGCCGGGGCGCGGGGTCACGCGGTGCTCAGGGTCCCGGCAGGGGCTCGCCAGGCACTTGTCTGGGGGCTGTGCGGTCGCCAGGGAGCCCACTAGGACCGTGATACTGCATGCTGTCCGTGAAGTGGTTTCTCCGTGGAAGTGTGGCTCCCAGACCGCGGCCCCCACCTCCAGAGCGGGAAGTGCGTGGTCTCGGCCTCCCGGGCAAGTCCCTCGTGAGAGTGGGCCATGCTCTCTGCCCCTTAGACACCCCTGCCCGCCCGCCGCAGAAGGACCTGATCCCTTGCCCCACGGCGCACGCGGCACCATCTGGCCACATCACACAAGAGCCGTGGGCACTGCGCTGAGGAGGGGAAGGGAAAGCCCAGACGCGGCAGTCAGAGCCCGCTGCGTCATTTCCAGAGCCCAATGCAAGGGAAAAACACGAGGCTGCAGCCCAGCCTGCGGAAGTCACCTCCCTCCCGCAGCCCATCACTCCAAGCCACGGTGGGCAGATGACCCCCAATTTTAACCTCCCCCTCCCCCACCCTCCGCACCACGATGCACTAGGTACCCAGATTCGGGGGTCACCCACCGAGTGCACCGGCTGCTGTCTCCCTCCCTTCCGTGAGACCCCACGGGTGGGCCCTGGACCCCGCCCCCGCCCCCGCCCCGGGGCTCCTGTAGATGGACTCCAGGGGCTGAGACCCCAGGGCCCCTCGCTGGGAACACCCAGCTGCCCCTGGACAGACGGTAGCCGTGGTGGTGGGGAGCAGGCCGCTGAGAGCCCGTCCCGGGAGGTGGCGAGGGAGAGGTAGGAACAGGTCAGCTGAGGCCCCGTGCTGAGCCTCGCCGCGCCATCAGATGTCACTTATAAAACAGAAAGAGAAGAGTAGTAAGCGTCTCAAGATGAGGGCCTCCGAGCTGGGAACCCCAGGCAGGTGCCCTCCGTGCTCGTGAAGCCGACTCTGCCTGGAATGGCCACAGGTCACTGATCCCGCTTGTGGCTCCGTCACAACCTGCCAGGTCCCCTTGGGACCTCAGGTTCAGCCGGAGGGCGGAGTCAGCCCGCCTCCTGCAGTCCGGCTCTGGGCGCCTCGGACAGGTCTCCTCGGTGCACCCTCGACTGTCCTGAGAACATCCAGGCTCGGAGACCGCCAGCCCCCGGCCTGAGCTCACGCGGCAGGGGGGGCACCGAGCTGGGACTGGGGCCCAGGGCTGTCTCTGCTTGTCATCTTTCCCCTCCACTCCGCCTCTCCCCTGTGGCTGCAGGACAAGAGCTGGTCCTGTCTCTAAGCCCCCTGGTTCGTTCTAGGACTGAGCCCGGCCCCGCACACATCCCTGAGTCCGGGCTGTGCCCCTACGAGGAGCCAGCGGCCTGCCCCCCACATCATCAGCTTTGTGAGCAGGGCTGTCCCGGTGCCTTCCGCTCGCTCACTAAGCCTGCAGCCACCTGACCACTGCCCATGGTCTCATCCTCTTCCCCACGGCAGGCCCCCTTCCTGCCTCACAGGGCGCAGCTGGAGCCATGAGCCCGTGCCCTGGGCCCTTGTCGTCCCACCTTCCTGCCTCGTGGAATCCTAGCAGGTGCCATGCCTCCTCCCAGGCCCCTGCCGCAGCCAGGCAAGGCTCACTGTCCCCGCTGCCCCGATGCTCCCCCGATGCTCCCGCAGCCCGCCTGCCTCATCAGAGCCGCCCCGTGCCCGGCCGGCTTGGGGCTCCTGGGGGGCCCGACTGCCCTTTCTCGCTCAGTCCTTACGCCTCGCATGTAGTAAATGCTCAGTGACTACAAGGCCCCGCACTCTAAGCGGCGCCCTAGAGGGACGGCAGTGTCCACCACTAGGGTCTGATGGCGGCACCGTGACACTGGCATTGTCCTCGAGCCCGCGGCGTGGGTCCCAGCACAAGCGAGTTCCACTGCCGGAGGGGGTGGTTCCCGTGGTGCATGGCCTGAGAGGGCTTCAGGGAGGTGTGCGTGAGAGAAGGGGTGGGGGCCGACGGGGCGTGCCTGTGTCGCTGGGGAACAGAAAGCAGGCCAGTTGCGAGGGAGTGTGCGCGGGTCCGAGGGCAGTAGAGACCAGTTCAGTGGGAACTTGGAGCAGTGCTTACAACGCTCTACGGCAAAGGCTCCTCTGGAAGAAGGCCGTCCTCATCCAGCTTTTGGGTTGTAGTCTCTGTCTCATACGCCCAGCCCGCCGGGCCGGTGGACACAGCCTGTTCCCGGGAAGTAGGCTGTGAGGGAGGCAGCAGGCCTTGGAACGTGACCGCTGGAGGGACCTGAGGACACCGAGGTCCACAACCAACAGAGGGACTGACCCAAAGTTGCTCCAAGGTCACCCGAGGGATCGCGACCAGCTCACGGTCTTGGGTCTCCGGGCTCGAGGTCCTCGGCCGCGCCAACCCCCCGAGCCGCCGGGTCTGATGAAAGGGGGGTGTCCCCGAGCCTCCCCTGGCTAGATCCAGCTGCTCCAGCCTGCCGCGCACATCCCGAGGACGAGCAGGAGCTTGCCCTCTCTTGCCCTCCCCTGCACCACGCAGCGCCCGGCGGGTGGCCGCCTCGAGTATCCGTCAGGGTGACCCGGATCCCGCTGCACTCAACCCCACATCGGGGGCTTCAAGCAACAGGGGTGGGTTCCTCCTTCCCACGGGGTATCCACTGGGGGTCCTGCTCCCGATCGCTCACTCCGGGTCGGGGACAAGGTAACGGGCCCCCGGGCTCGCACACAGAGAAGGGAACAGTGAGTGAGGCCCACACCTCTGCGGGTCCCAGGACCAGGCCCGCCGTGCGGGGGCTGAGAAGCACAGTCCTGCCTCGTCTGTCCGAGGCAGAGAAGCAGCGTCCGCAGAAGCCCTAACAGCTGCCCACCTGCACCTCCCACTTCCGGCCCCAAGCCCCCGATCCGGGCTCTCGTGTGGAACACACAACAGACGTCCTGGACGGTGTGGACGCGGCAGAGGGGCGGCTTCCAGGTCTGAGTCAGAAACCGGCTTACCCCCAGGACACGCCCCCACCCTCACGTCCCCGGCCCTTCCCACGGCGTGGCGCTCGGCGCAGTGGGCGGGAGCAGGCTCCTCGTGGCCTGTGGGGACCCGCCGTCTAAACTTCAGGAGTTCTACGGGCTGCTGACCCAACTCGTGGCAGCCGGACGTGGGCCCCCGTGGGACTGTCCACCATGAACTTGGCGGGTGCCAAGTCATCCAGGGTCTTTCCTTCAGAGAGCTGGCCGTTAGCATTTCATGGTCTCCTTTCTTTGGACCCAGCAGCGTGATTGGCGGGGCAGGGCACAAGCAACACCCAGGGCCCTCAGAACGCCCGGGCACAGCGGGGAGCCCATGTGGGTCTGGGGATCCACACAGGTCCTGGTCACCAGCCCTGTGTGCCTGCGGCCACCTCTCCCTGTGGACACACGAGATCACGGCCTGAAGGCGGTCTGCACCGTACCGCACACCCCTGCTCTCTGGCTCACCCGACAGCACCCCGAGGGCCCCATCTGTGGTCACCACGCCGCTGACGTCCTGAATCGAAGGGGCGTCCACCTCGGGGAAGCAGCGTCCGTTCCGGGTGCCCCGCTTGGCAGCATTTGTGGTTTCAGCAGTGGCCTTTCTCTGGCGGTGGTCGGAAGTGAATGTGGGGAAGTGAGACCGGCCCCGCAGGCCGGCGCGGGAGCTTAGACGTGGTCCTGATGCGTATTGGCTTGAAGCGCCCTGAGCGCTGGAGGCCTGACTTGGGGAGGAAGCGTGGAGATCCTCAGCGCAGGGTTTAGGGCGGTCTTACAAAGTTTGCCACGGGTCCCCCGCACGGAAGGTCAAGCAGCAAGGAGACTGCTCTGGGGGGCGCGGGAGAGGGCAGCCTGCCCTGCCGTCCACACCACAGTGCACCTCTGTGCCTGGAGGCTTGCCCCCCGTCCTCTGCTGCCGCGCCCTGCCCCGTTCACAGCATCCCCTCCGCTGGAGGTCCTCTGTCCCACAGCACTCCTGTTGAACTCCTACTCATCCTTCCAAACCCCTTGTGGATGGCCCTGCTGCTTTCCTGATGAGGCCCGCCCACCACAGTGCCTGCACCCCTGCTCTGGCCTCGTCTGACCATCTTCGTCGTCTGGGAGCTCGTCCACGGGGGGACGTGGCTTCCCCACCTCCAGCTGCGTGTCGCCGGAGCCCAGCGCAAAGACCTCAGCAGGACATGTGGACAAGGCGGGCCCAGGACGGAGGTCGGCACCTGGACGGCTTGAAAGAGGCCAGAGGGGACCGAGCAGGGCGGCAAGGAGGCTGGGCCAGGTGCCAGCTGCTTGAAGAGCAAGAAATACAGAGACCCTTAGCACAACCTTGGCTGCTAACAAAGAAACGCCCTGGATGAAAGCCCGTCAGCCGCGGCACTGGGTGCATTTTGGATGAAAGACGACATCTGGGGGACGGTGGGCAGCAGGCCGGGCTCGGGGCCCCAAACCGGTGCGGCAGCAAGCGTTCGCCGGTGAGGGGCCGAGACAGCCCGACGGCGGGGTGGCGGGTGGGCAGGGGTCCACAGAGACACCAGGCACACAGGCCAGGAGGCCAGCGCCGGATGCCAGCCGGGGGGCGGGGCAGGAGCCGAAGCGCCCGCTGTCCTCAGCCATCATCGACGAGGGTCAGCCGAGCGGGGCCTGGGCGCCGGCCAAGGGGACTGGATCCAACGTGAGTCTGCACCCAGAGGGCAGCTTCCAGATTTCCAGAAAACTGTCCGCAGAGGGCGCTCCGCGGGGCTGGGGCTCTGGCCACGTCCTGACGCCCGCTCCTGGCAGGGAGGAGCCACGGCCCAAGAGCCCTGCAGGGGAGGGGGAGTCTGCACCCCGGAGTCTGCCCACCCGGCCTGCTCCTTAAGCGACGCCTCCAGAGCTTGCCGCGCTGAGCACGGAGCACAGCCCCTGACCTACTTGCATCTATTTTCGCCCTGGTCCCAGCGGAGGAGCCGTCCTGGCACGCCTCTCTCTGCGAAGAGCACCGTCAGTTTTAACGCCCGCCACACGTGCACACACACGCACGCACACACACGCATCGCCCCTGTGAAGAGAGCAGGGGTGGGGTGTGCAAAGCCGTGGCTGGAAGTGATAGCATCAGGCCACGGGCAGGGGTGCTGGGGCATCCCCGCGTCCCCAGGCTGAGAGCCGCGCAGCCACGTGTGCACACGCGTGTCCCTCTGGAGCACGGATCAAAGAGCCACCCTTTATGTCGATGTGCAGATGTTCTCAGAATTGAAAAAAACCAGGTTGGGGGGGGACGCCGTGAGAAGGAAGAAAAGCCGCAGCAGCCTGAGTGCAGCTCAGCGGTTCCCGGCCGCGCTGCGAGCATCGCTGGGGTCATTTCAGCACCGGGGAGCGGAGAGCGCGTAACTGTTCCGTTTTGCTTTCGAAGCGCTCGACTGTGAGCGCCCGTTCATTCTGCGGTTGAGCGAGTGGCCCTGAGGGGACAGAGCCGTGCGCTCCTGGCGGCGGCGTTGGGGGCTCCCGAGCTATCTTCAGCCGTGTGGGGCCCGGCGGTGGCAGCGTGCTCCTGGGGCGAGCTCTCCTGGGATTCGCTTCTGTGCCCAGCGCACAGGTGTGTGCCGAGCGCCGGCCCCTCGCGAGGCACCGGGAACAGGTGGATGGAAGCACCCGGCCAAGACGGAGGATCAGGGGGCACTGGCTCTGCAGGGAGAGCGTGCCCTGGCCATCCACTCGAGGAGGCCCAGGGACCCCCGCCACCCTGCGGCCCAGGGCACCCCTTCTCCTGGGCCCTGCCCCCCAATTCTGTTCTTGAGGCTGTGCTGGACCCTGATGCCCACATCAGGCGACTGGAGGCTTTGTAGGGCAGTGCAAGGGCCAGCTGTGTGTTCCTGGGCCAGCAGTGTCCGCAGGGGGCTCCGGGCAGAGAAGGGCTTCAGGGGGCCCGGGGGTGGGGGCAGGTCAGGCTAGCAGAGAAACGCAGCTTTCCTCTACTTGCAGCAGTCTTGTCTAAAAAACAAGGGGACTGCCCAAGTGTCCATTCACAGATGACAGGACTACAAACTATGGTATGTAAATACCGCGGAAAATCGCTCGGGCTTAACGAGGAAGGCGTGCTGGCACCGTGGCAGCGCGGGGGACCTGGAGGGCGGGACTTACACCAGGTGACATCAGCCGCCCACGGAAGGCCAGATTCTGCGGGACTCCAGGCCTGTGAAGTCAGAGAGGAGGCGACTTCATCGTCAGGAAGTCGGTGGGGGCTGGGGGCAGAGGGGACAGGCACACATTACACGAGGACCGAGTTCCTGTGAGAAAGATGGGCAGTTCTGGAGATGGGTGGTGGGGGGACCTTAATGCCACCCAACTGCACCTGAAGCGGGTTAAATGGTTACGTTGATGTTATTTTGTCAGAGCAAAAGTTACAAACAAAGGGGCTGATGGTTTGGGGCTTAGGGAGGAGTCCCAGACGGGGGCCCCCAGATTCACCGGGGTGCCGGCCACCCAGAGCCCGGGAGCCGGGGCTCCCAGAGCAGGGCTCCCACCACCAGCTGCACAGCCTCGCGGAGCGGGGGGTGCGCCGCAGGCCCGGGGAGTGGCAGGGCGCCCGCTCTCCACGGCGATGGTCTCTGTTACAGATCGCGTCCCTGCTCAAGGACAACGAGCGCATCCAGTCCGCCCAGACCGTCGCCCCCAACGATGAGGACAGTGACATCAAGAAGATCAAGAAGGTCTGTACCAGCCCTCCTAGAGAGCCTCCTGGCGCTGTCGCCCCTGTCCCCAGGCCCCCAGGCAGGCCACCCCCTCGCCAGCCTGAGACAGGCCCCCTGAGCAGCACTGGTCAGCTGGTCTCCTGGCTGCCCCGGGGGGTTCACGGCTCCGCCCTGTTTTATGGGTAGAAGAGGCTCCAAAGCGCAAGAAACTCAGACTGCCGGCTCCAGCCGGGGGCTTTTCTATCACCTGGAGGCTCCTTGCCCCCTCTCCACCACCACGTCCCTCCCCACCGCTGCACATGCCCCACACCCCTCCTCATGCCGACCCTCACAGCTGCCCCCGCTAGTCCCACACACACCTTGGCCTGGGAGTCCCTGGCCCCCAGAGCTGCCCCCGCGGGTCATAGGAGCCCGGGGGACCCGCCCAGTGGCCGGGGTGCCGACCGGCACCTGGGGCCAGCCCAGGGCAGCAGGTGCACAGGGAAGGGGCCCGTGTGCGTGTGGGGGCTGCCAGATGTGAAGCCGGGGAGCCCGAGTCCCCCTAAGACGGAGGGCGGGACCCAGCAACCCTGCGTGTGGAGGGGCGGAGGCCCCGAGGCCCCGAGCAGAAGCTGCGCACGGGCGCCCCACCCCCGGCCGCCTTGAGCCTCCCAGCGTGTTTGGGGTTTTGAGCCCACACAGTGCATTTTTGTTCTTTTTAATTTGTTTCCAGTGCTTTAAAAGCTAAACATTCACATAAAAATCTGAATTTTGTTTCTCAAAAATAGAAATAGCTAATAGTCAACAAGCACTTTTTACGTGTCAGGTGCTCTTCGAGGAGCTGCACGCAGATTAATTCCTTCCTAACTGAGAGCCCTCTGGGGTTATTATCTGCCTGGCACACACGGGGAGCTGGGGGCAGGGACACAGAGGGACGTGCCCGCGTCACAGCTCAGTGTTCGCACATGACGCTAAGCCCCGGCCACCCAGCTCCAGGGTACGCGTCCTCCGTCCCCTCACAGGGCGCCTCCTGGAAAACCCAGGGCCCACCTCCCACACAAGCCCATTAGTCCCACTGGCCGGCCTCCTGTGTCTGGAGGACCTGCCAGGGTCCCCGCGGGCCTCGGGGTTCGCCATCAGCCCAGCGGGGGAACGTGGGCCTTCCCTCTGCACTGTGGGGCCACTGGGCTTCTGGGCGCATCTTGAGAAGCCCTTCCCTTTGAGCATTTTAAGTACCAGCTGAAACCCTCCTCCCTCCCTCGATTTTCACCCTCCTGGGGCGCACCCTGGTAGAGAGGTCTGGGCTCAGGGCTGGCCTCCGGGGCAGACCTGCCGCCCGACCCCTGAACTTGCTGTTCGTGCCCCTTTCCGCCGAGACTGATGAGCCCCTGTGCCTGGTCCTGAGCAGGAGACCCCAGGACACCTGCTTCCCCCCGCCCGGAAGCGGGAGCTGCGCCAAGCTCTGTGTGGCTGGGAATGAAGGTTCCCTTCCGAGTTCACGCTGACGCACAGCCGGGCCCAGCAGCCCGACTCCAAGCCCCAGCACTGCTTTCCCCATGGAGGCAGGAGGAGAGGCCCCGGCAGGCGCCAGCAGCTCTCAGAAGCGCTGAGGAGGCCCCAAGCACAAGATTATCTCATTTGCCATGTTCTGTTTAATTTGCTAATCACCCTCTCTCCAGACAAGTGTTCTTGAAACTTCTGGGCTTTCAGGCCAGCAGTTAGCCCAGACGAGGTGGGAGACCACGGACGGGCAGGTCTCTGTCCTCCAGGCCCCCCGCCCCGCCCCATGATGCCCACCTGGCCCACCCTTTTCCTCCTAACCAGGAGACTTCTGCAGCAACCCAGGGGGTCCTGCTACGGGGCAGAGGGCGGGGGCGGGGCCTCACGTCTGCCCTTCTGGTGAGCTCCCACCCACACGGCCCTGGAGTCCCTGTGCCCCCTTGTCCCGTCTACTGATGGGGAAACTGGCTCACAGAGGGCAGGCAGCTCGCCCAGGACCTGCAGGCAGCGGGAACAGCCCGGGGTTTCCTCCCTGCAAGCTCCACCCCTGCCCCGCTGACAGAGCCCCCCCTCCCTGCATGCTCCCCCCCGCCCCACTGAC
>PITA01034067.1:0-12041 GCA_004023965.1 Spilogale gracilis | reverse complement strand
TAATTGGGTAGTGTGCCATCATCTCTTTGGCATCCTATCCTTAGCTTCAGCTGGAACTCCCAAATAGCAATCTTAACCATCAGTAAATTTCTAAAATAGCATACACACTATCACATTATTTCCATCTGAAGTCACCAGGTTGAATAGTTTTCTGTGTTCACAATAAAGAGCACTAATCCACCATCTCCAGCCCATCATTTCTCACTGGTTTGCATCATCAGTCTACTCCTCCCAGACATGAAAAAATCCTTTGAAAACTATATCTTTTTCATTTTTGTGCCCTTTTATAGACTTGGTGTAGGGATTTATTTGATCAATTATCATTAATTAAATAAGGTAAATAAAAATAATTTGATCATATGGTTTAGTAGCATTCTTTAAAAAGCATACCACATTCTGATGTCACTAGGAAAGGAACATAGGTTGTTCCAACTTTGTTCCCCCCACAAGAAGAACAACCAACAACTAACAATTAAAAAATAAGACACCACTAAGAAGCAACTCCTGCACCATAGAGACTAAGATATGGCATTGGAAAGGTAAAAGAAGAAGCTGCACATTGACTACATTGTCCTTCCCCAAACCAGGGCAAGACTATGTGGAGAGATCTCCCCTGAGCTTCCTATTCCGCTAGTAGGAAGATAAATCCCAGGCGAGAAAACCTGCACTGCCCCAACATTGTGGGTTGCTTTACTATGGGAGCTCTTGCTCCGATTTCACACCACAGGAACTGCAGGGGATTCAATGGGACTCAACCACAATGAATATGATTGTGCTAGAGAATAGGGGTAGAGCTTGAAACAATTAGAACACATATCTTGGCAGACAAAATTCATATTTGGAGTACCCAAGGACTAATCCCAACCAGCAGTTTTGCTCATCTGCAGGACCAACTCAGAGGTGCACTCTGATCAGAGAACAAAGTGGAGTGCAGATCTGCTTGAGTCAGATCCTCAAAAGAGTTTTGATGATCATAGAGTCTGGTTTGTCCATGCCCATGAAGGGAGCTGAATTATAATCCTACCTGCTGTGAAGAGCATCTCCTGGGCACATCTGACCAGAAGAGCTAAGGACAATTCCTGGAACTAGTACAGCTTAGCATTAAAAACAATAAAATACCCTCAGTTCATTTCTCAGTCAGCAAAATCTCCTCCAATACTGTCCATGTTGTTACAATAGTTGAGTATTCATCCTTTCTGATGGAGGCATAAAAGTCCATTGTATATATGGACCATATCTTCTTTATCCATTTGTCTGTTGAAAGGCATCTTGGCTCTTTCCACAGTTTGGCGATTGTGGCCACTGCTGCCATGAACATTGGGGTACATATGGCCCTTCTTTTCACTACATCTGTATCTTTAGGGTAAATACCCAGTAATGCAATTGCAGGGTCACAGGATAGCTCTATTTTTAATTTTTTAAGGAATCTTCACGTTGTTTTCCAAAGCAGCTGCACCAACTTACATTCCCACCAACAGTGTAAGAGGGTTCCCTTTTCTCCACAGCCTCTCCAAAACTTGTTGTTTCCTGTCCTGTTAATTTTGACCATTCTGACTGGTGTAAGGTGGTATTTCAATGTGGTTTTGATTTGAATTTCCCTGATGGCTAATGATGATGAACATTTTTTTCATGTGTCTGTTAGCCATTTGTATGTCTTCCATGGAGAAGTGTCTGTTCATGTCTCCCACCCATTTTTTGATGTGTTCATCTTCTTTTTGGTTGTTGAGTTTGAGCAGTTTTTTTATAGATCTTGTATATCAGTCCTTTGTCTGTAGGTCTTTGGGAATATCTTCTCCCATTTCATGGGTTGCCTCTTAGTTTTGTTGACTGCTTCCTTTGCTGTGCAGAAGCTTTTTATTTTGATGAAGTTGCAAAAGTTCATTTTCACTTTCGTTTCATTTGCCTTCGGAGACGTGTCTTGAAAGAAGTTGATGTGGCCGATGTCAAAGAGGTTACTGCCTATAAACTCCTCTAGGAGTTTGATAGATTCCTGCCTCATGTTCAGTTTCTTCATCCATTTTGAGTTTATCTTTGTGTATGATGTAAGAGAATGGTTGAGTTTCATTCTTCTGTACATAGCTGTCCAATTTTCCTAGCACCATTTATTGAAGAGACTGTCTTTTTCCCACTGCTTTGTCGAAGATTATTGGACCATAGAGTTGCAGGTCCATATCTGGACTCTCTACTCTGTTCCATTGGCCTCTGTGTCTGTTTTTGTGCCAGCACTATGCTGTCTTGGTGATCACAGCTTTGTAATAAAGCTTGAAATCAGATAACATGATGCCCCCAGCTTTGTTTTTCTTTTTCTTTTTTTAAAATTTTTTTTATTGTTACTAATTTTTTTTTCCAGTGTTTCAAGATTCATTCCCCATTCCCCACACCCAGTGCTCCATGCAATAGGTGTCCCCAGTACCCACCACCAGGCTGTTCCATCCCTCCACCCCCCTCCCTCCAAGTCCCTCAGTTTGTTTCTGTGTCCAAAGTCTCTGTTGTTTTGTTTCCCTCCCTAGATTACCCTAGTTCCCATTTGCTTTCCTTCTCCCACTGTGGTTCCATATGAATTTTAGGATTGTTTGTTCCAGCACTTTGAAAAATATTGGTAGAATTTTGATTGGGATGGCATTGAAAGTGTCAACATTTTAACCATGTTTATTCTTCTGATCCATGAGCATGTAATTCTTTTCCATCTTTTTGTGTCTTCTTCGATTTCTTTCATGAATGTTCTGTAGTTCCTCAAGTATTGATCCTTGACTCCTTTGATTAGGTTTATTCCAAGGAATCTTATGGTTTTTGGTGCTATAGTAAATGGAATCAATTCTCTAATTTCCCTTTCTGTATTTTCATTGTTAGTGTATAAGAACGCTAACTGAGAGTTTCGGAAGGGGGAATGGGGGATGGGTGAGCCTGGTAGTGGGTATTGAGGACAAGAATTGCATGGATCACTGGGTGTGGGGCATAAACAATGAATCTTGGAATACTGAAAAAATACAAAATATATTATTTTTAAATGGTGACACAGCAAAAAAATAATAAAATAAAATATTTAGGAATAAGTTTAACTGAAAACATGAACGTTTTCTACTATGAAAACTATCAGATATTGGTGAAAAAGATCAAAGACACAAATAAATGGAAAGCTATCCCATATTCATGACTGAAAGAATTAACACTGTTAGTATCTCAATACTACCAAAAGCTATCTATAGATTCAATGCAATCCTTATCAAGAGTCCAAATGCATTTTTACAGAAGTAGATAAAACACTCCTAAAATTCATATGAAAACACAAAAGAACCCAAATAGTCAAAGAAATCCTGAGGAATAAGAACAAAGCTGGAGGTGTCACACTTCCTAATTTCAAGGTATATTATAAAGTTATAGTCATTAAAACAGTATGGTACTGGCAAATAAACCAGTGAAACAGAATTGCGAACCCAGAAATAAACCCAAACATACACAGACAACTAATATTGGACAAGGGAATAAAGAATTCTCAAGGAAGGAAAGATTCTTTAAACTCTTCAATCAGTGGTATTAAGTTTCTTCAATCAATGGTATTGAGATAACTGGATATTAACATGGGATAGAATTAAACTAGACTCACCAAAATTATTTCAAATGAATTAGACTTAAATGTAAGTCTTGAAACAAGGAAACCCCTAAAAGAAAACACCAGAATAAAGCTCCTTGACATGAGTCTTGGTAATGAATCTTTGGATAGGACACCCAAAACATAAGCAGCAAAATAAAGAATAAGTGAGAATACAGCAAACTAAAAAGCTTCTGCATGACAGAAGAAACCACGAACAAAGTGAAAACCAAATATTTGCAAACCATATCTGACAAGGAATTAGTATACATAAGATATGAAGAAATTATAAACTCATTGGTAATTAGGGAAACCACAGGGACATATATAAGTGCATGCCTGCTAGAATGGCCATTATGGGGACACCTGCATGGCTCAGCTGGTTAATTATCTTCCTTTGGCTCCGGTCATGATCCCAGGGTCCTGGGATGGAGGCCCTTGTTGTTGGGTTCCTTGCTTGGTGGGGAGTCTGCTTCTCCCTCTGCCTGCTTATGCATGCTCGCTCTTGCTCTCTTTCTCATAAATAAATAAACAAAATCTTTTTTTAAGAAAAGGGATGTCCATCATAAAAAGACAAAAGACAATAAATGCTGGCATGGATGTGGAGAAAAGGTAACCCTTATGCACTGTCAGTAGGATTGCAAATTGGTACAGCCACTATGGAAAGCAGTATGAAAGATCCTCAGAAAAATAAAATAGAACTATCACATAAACCAGCAATTCCATCACTGGCAACATATCCAAAGGAAATGAAAACACTAACTAGAAAAGATACCAACATTCCTGTGTTTGTAGCAGAATTATTTACAGTAGCCAAAACAGGAAAACAACCTAAGTGTCCACTGATGGATAAATGAATAAAGATACTGTGGTATATACAAAGGAGTATTAGTCATCCATGAAAAACTATGAAATCATACCATTTGCAACAACATGGATAGAACTTGAAGGAATTATGCTAAGTAACATTAAGTCAGACAAAGACAAATACTGTAGGATCTCATTTTTATGTGGAATCTAAAAACAAACCAAATGATATAAAAAGAGATTATACTTGTTACCAGAGGTAGAGGATGGGAGGAGGACAGTTTGGAGGAAAGTAACTGAAAGGAACAAACTTCTAGTTATAAGATAAATAAATCCTGGGGACATTCCTATGGAATGGACAACATGATAACTACAGTTAATACTGTTCTATAGTATATATGAAAGTTGTTAACAGAGTTCATTCTAAGAGCTCTCATCACAAGGAGAAAGGTTTTATTTCTTTTTCCTTTTTTTCCTTTTCTTTATTAATTGTATCTGTAGGAAAAGATGGATGCTAGTGAACATTTTGTGATTATATGTAAATCAGGTCATCATGCTATATTACTTAAACTTATACAGTGATATATGTTGATTATTTCTAAATAAAACTGGGGGTTGGAAAAAATGCCATTATTCCTACAGAGATTTGCAAGACTTTGGGAGCAATAACAAAATTTCATGGAACTGTTCAAAAAGAAGGGGGAGAGACTTAAAGTCTAAAGTTTAAGACTCCATGCAAAGTTTAGGCTTTCAACCCTTTATGTCTTTGGAAAGTGACTCAATATAATGTTCAAAATGCATCACATAGAATGTAGAGGATTACCAAGGAAACCATTCATATCAAAGTACAGTTTTTCAAAAAAGCTTTGAAAGAAAATATGTAATATAATAATACATGTGCTTCTCTATTAAGACATTAAATTTCAAAATGTTGTGGTAGGTCTAATAACCACCTTAATTTCAAAATGATGAACTTAGAGGAGATTTTGGCATATCTTCAACAACTGCAATGTGATATAAAAATACCTGTGATTTCTGTTGCTGAGGAAGTCCTAGATAACTGCTAATGATACTTTGGCTTAGTTACAAACATTCAAATGAGAAGGAAATTTTGAATTCCAGTTAAAGTAAATTTCAAATAAAGAAGTAGCATTTACTTCTTAATTGAAGAACACTCTGAATTTCAAGTGAAGAACTCCTAGGCTAAAGAAATGCCCAGTTTTCACAAAGAGACATGATCACAGTCTATATAATCAGATGGTGTCTGAGATATCTGTATAGGTCTGTGAGTCAAAGTGATGAAAGGTTCCAATTCATCATTGAAAGAATATATGAATAAATAAAACATTAATCGCATGGTTTCACTTACTTGCGGTGTATGATGGGTAAATTGGAGGACAGTGGGAGAAGGAAAGTAAATGGGAACTAGGGTAATCTAGGGAGGGAAACGAAACAACAGAGACTTTGGACACAGAAACAAACTGAGGGACTTGGAGGGAGGGGGGTGGAGGGATGGAACAGCCTGGTGGTGGGTACTGGGGGCACCTATTGCATGGAGCACTGGGTGTGGGGAATGGGGAATGAATCTTGGAACACTGGAAAAAAAATTTTAGTAACAATAAAATAATAAATAAATAAATAAATAAATAAATAAATAAATAAAATAATGTGAATTATCACATCTCTGCTGGATGATAATTTATGGTTCCCTTATCAGACCACAGGACAACTTTCCACCATTTTCCCTGCCACATAGCTAGGACACACTGTATTTTTATACCCCACTGATTTTTACTGGATATAGTGACTTTATTCAACATATACCCACAACTAGAGTTACCATAAATTTTCTTGAACATTCTCACACTATGACTATTCATTCACCTTATTTGTAGATCAAATGTCATTGACCAAGCACATCCTTGGTATCCAGAGATACAGAGAAAAGACCCAGTTCCTGAGGCCAAAGAGTCTCAGATACAAGGAGCCAAACTATATTCATGTTTTATCCTCCATGTCAGTGTGGTCCTGGGAACATCATATATTCAAAGCAAATAATAGTTTAATGAATGAATATACTGGGCCAAGTGAGTCTTTATGACCTAACAATTACTTTAGCTAATAAAGAATTGCTTCTAAAGAAAAATGTAGTCTGTGGCTGAAATAGCTGACATAAAAATAAATTTTGAAACCACATACTATTTTTTAGGTACCTTCAGAATTATCATAGATCTAGTGGAAGGTTGCCTGGTTAGTTCTTGGAGTCTCCCCAGGTCCTTTAGACTTTCCTTCTCTCTCCATCATAGTTCACACCATTCCCAGAGTAGAAATTAATGCATGTATTTAATCTCAGGGAAAATTAAATGGTAAGGAGACATTCTTATTTTTGATGAAAGCACATACAACTAAACACTTCTCATAAAGTTTTAAGTGATGCCTATAATCAGTGGTTAACTTAACGGAAGGGCAGCTACAGGATATTGTTGATTTCTATACCTTCATCTGGCTAATAACTACAGGTTTTTAAAGATTCCATGTAGTAAAAGTATTATCTAAGAAACTGTCCTTTCTGACCCACACATGTTTCCCATTCCCCACTTCTATGCACTCCCAACACATACACACATACAGAAATAAACACATTCACAAACATCTAGACACTAGATACATTAGTGTACCTTTAGCATCATGTACTTACTTCCATCACAGCTAAAAACATTACATTGAAATTAGTTTCTGTGTGACAGTGAGATGTTGAAGGGAAGGGACCTGATCTGACTCCTCTTTGTTGACAGCAAATAGAATAAGCTGGTATAGACTAAGTGTACAACACTTGGTTTCTGAGCTGATTTGACACAAGCTAAAACGCTGGGAGAGAGAGTCAGAGTTGAGTGTGACATTGATCTGTCAGATGATGGGAGTTCTCACTGACCCTGGCACAGCAGTGGAAGGCTACACCCCTGACCTCTTCTGATTTGTTTTTAAAAGCATATTATTCTCGGGGCGCCTGGGTGGCTCAGTTGGTTAAGCGACTGCCTTTGGCTCAGGTCATGATCCCGGAGATCTGCGATCGAACCCCACATCAGGATACTGCTTCTCCCTCTCTCACTCCCCCTGCTTGTGTTCCCTCTCTCACTGTGTTTCTCTCTGTCAAATAAATAAATAAAATATTTTTTTAAAAAAGCGTATTATTCTCTAATGCAAATGTTGAGGAGGAAATGTTCCCCCAGGTGACTGAATCTGCCCCCAGGGTCCGGAAGCTTCTGAAAGGAAATCATGTGTACTGTCAACCTTTCTCTCCTATTATTCTGCCTTTTCTCTATGATTTAACATCAACTTTTCAGTTCATTTCCCTAAAAATAAAATATATTATGAATCAATATATTATGAATGAAATATATTATGAATATATTGTGAATAGTATATTATGAAATATATTATAATCAATATATTATGAATCAAATAAGATGATAGGGTCAGGTAGTCATGCATTGTCTAATGTGACATTTCTTGTAGGAAGAAGATTTTGAGGGAATCCATAGGAACCAAGAGAAAATACTGAATTTCAGTTCTGATTCCAAGATCTTTGGTGCTCAAAATCAGCCATTCCCTATCCTCCATACCCCCTTACTGCTTTCCAAGCCTGCTCAATAGAGACATAAAAATCTCCACTCAAAGGATCAGTACAGACTCCTTGGAAGTTCTGCTTATGTCTTCTCTAGTGAGGACCATGGTCTCCACCGGGAATTGGACAATGTAGTTGTGGTTTGATAAGGTAGATCCACTGTGGAAAAAGCCTTGACTAGATCTATTACAGAAGATTTAGCTCTAAGAATCTGATTGTTTGGACAAAATCAGTTGAATTTTAAAAGCCAATTTTTAAAGAGATTGAATCCAGTTCATTCCCAAAATATGCCAGGTTTGTTTACCTTGTGCATTCTCTTCCCAACATTTTCTCATCTGGTGAAGGAAAACAGATCAAATTAGCATCTCCTGTTGGCTGCCAGGAGGAGGCAGAGTGGCTACTGCAAGATGAGGGCATCTTGTCATCAGTCATCTGAGTCCAAGAGCTCAGTAAAAGCTCTGAGGTCAGTATCAAGGACACAGCAGAGAAGGGAATCCCCAACACTCCTTTGTCCTTCTGTTCCATCCAAAGATCTTATTGACATCAGGATGTACTAAGACACAATAGTTCCATTTAAATGAGGACAATAGAAGGGTAGTAGGAGCAGTCTCTGGAGTGGCTGAAGTGCTCAAGAGAATTCTGCATCATCAGGGTGGATCTTGAGCTGTGTTTTCTCTCAGGGGTTCCCAAATGTTACAACGAGAACAGAAAATAACATGGTTAGCTCTCACATCTCCATTTATGGGTCCCATTACCAGTTCTCCTTACCTGTCCTCTTTCATGGGAAGTGATATATTGTTGCAATTAACTATTTGGTTTCTAGGCTCTAGATTGCAGCCCAGTTACATTACGTACTCTACGTATGCTTTTCAAGAATTTCATCATTTGTAGAAGGTGAATATAATGTGCCCCAAATGATGATATTCTTCAGTTACTAATATTTTAGCAGTATTTTCATGTTTTTATTTACACACAGTTATTTTAATAACTTGATGCTAAGTTGTGGACTTAATGCCCAGAACACATAAGAAACTCCTACAAATAAGAAAAATCCAAATTTTAAAATGGGAAAAGACTAGGACATGTAATACATGTATTTAATATAAGATCTACAAGTAGCTAATAAGCATATAAAAAGATACACAACATAATAAGCTACCAGAATACATAAATTAAACCACAGTGAGGGGCACCTTGGTGGCTCAGTTAGGTAGGTGTCTGACTCTTGATTTTGGCTCAGATCATCATCTAAGGTTTGTGGAATCAAGCCCCATGTTGGGCTTCATGTTCAGGGTGGAATCTGCTTGTCCCTCTCCCTCTCCTCCTCCCCCTAAACATTCTCTCTCATAGATAAATACATAAAATCTTAAAAAAAAATAAAACTACTGTGAAATGCCACTAAGCTTCATAAAAATGGATTAAAATGACTGAGGATGTGGAGCAATTTTCATTGCTCATGGGAGCATAATTTGGTGTGATCAATTCAAAAAGTCCATTTGGAAGTGTCTCTGAAAACTAACATTAAATATATGCCTTCTCTCCTGCAATCCAATCATTTCACTCCTCATTTCACCCCTCTATGGTGTAGAGGCCTTAAGGAAATGAGAGTTTATAGCCATCACAAGTATGTACAAGTATTTTTATAACATCCTTATTCAAAATAACCAGAAATGGCAACAATGTTAATTTGAAATGGACAAAAAAAAAGGATAAATTGTGATACAGTCATGAAGTAGAATACTATTGATTATTTTTAAAGAATGAACTACTGCTACATGCAACCAACCATGGACACAGAAAGATATTTAGTAAAAGAAGGTAGCCATATAAGAATTATATTCTATAGGATTCCATTTCTTTGAAGCTCAAGAACAGGCAAAACTAATTCATATTTTTAGAATCCTAAATAACAGTTACCTTTGAGAGAATGCTAATTTGGAGTTGACTGGAACTTTAGTATGGCTTAGATGGTTCTAAATTCTGATCTATATAATAGTTATACAGATATAGACATACATAAGACTTTCTTGAGCAATAGAGAAGACTGGTGCACATTCTGTATGTGCTACCTCATTTAAAGAGAGGGAGAGAGAAAAGAAAAAAAATGAAATTAAGCATTTAATTCACTGCTGGGAACATGGGTGTAAAATAGCAGAGAAAATCCAAACACACACAAAATAAGAAAAAAAGAAATTGATGAAATAGAAAACAAAATATAAATAAAAGATTAAGAAAATCCCAAGTTTTTATTTATAATGATAATTAAGACACCAAATTATTTGTTAGAGGGAAAATAGTAAAGTAGGGAACTCCAAGCAGCCCTCCCTCCAAAGAAGTACAAAAACATGACAACTGTTGTCAGAGCAAAAAATTCTGGAAGTTTACAGCACTGAATGTTTAATCAGGAAAAGGACAACTGAAACCATGTTTATGTTGTCTAACTTACTGTCACCATGAAAGTGAAAGGACATCTCACAGAGTGGGAGAAAATATTTGTTAATCAAATATCTGAAGAGGGTCTAGTATCCAGAATATATAAAGAACTCATGCAACTCAAACACATGATTTAAAAATGGACAAAGGACTTGAAAAGGTATATCTCCAAAGAAGATACACAAATGACAAGAATATGAAAGGATGCTGCACATCTTTAGGCAGGCATTTGGGAACTTCAAATTAAAACCACAGTTAAGAAATAGAACCTTTCCATCATGTCTGTCCTAATCCCTGAGACAGGGAAGAGCATTCCGTCCCAGTTTGGGAAGGGAAAAGGATTCGCAGCATTACCTCCTATTTGCCATTCTCTTATTTGTATCAGGAGAACTCCAGCTCACCATCTCTGCCTGTTCATCCTACACTCAATTCAGAAGCTGAGTGCTTCTGAATTTGAATATGTTTCCTAACTTCCCAGCTCCTAATGGTGAATTTGCCCTCTGCATGCTGGACAAAAGGTTTTGATTGAGGTGTGCTGTTACGAAGCTACCAAGACTCCTTGAAGTCTCGATGGTGTCCAAGACTGAAGGAGAATACTGATCACCTTTATCCTTAATCTTTGCCCACCTAACTCAATAATGGAGGGTGGCTAGAGGCTGGTTAGAATTGAAGGCATTTAGAAAATACTTAGAACATCAGGTGCTAGAGGGATAGATACAGTCACTTTTGGTTTGATAGGAAGCTATTAGATCAGTAAATGAGGCTAGAGGCAACAGTGTTTAAGGTATGGATTTGTGGGTCCCAAGGACGGGAGTCTCGCCATAGTTACCTTTTCTTGTCCAGGGATTAGACATGCTGAGACAATGTGACTACAGCAGATGGCCACGGCAGTCAGAAGCAGCAGAAAGTGAGGTTATAGGTGCTCTCTTGCCATCAAGCCTTGCAACTGCCTTTGGTGACAGACTGAATGAAGGATACTGGGGCAGCTCAGCTCGCCAGATGGTGTGGAACAGGAACAGCTGGAGTGGAGTTTGAGGACTGTGAGAACTAGTTCCCCTTCACCTGTCCCATCAGCCACACTATCCCAATTCATCCTTAATTCTCTGCAGAGCAGGGTAGTGCTGAGTTCATCCATAGGTCCATATTTAAAAGGTTAAAAACTTAAGAATCTCTATCTTTCCCTTATGCTATGGAGCTAATCATTAATTTTCTTAAATCCTGGGACTTAACAGATCTTGTCTTCTCAAGTATGATTATAACGTATCATTTTGTAAAAGTATATTTCTACTACCTCACCAACATTTATAGTTGAAATGATTTTCTGGGGTGTCTAATTCTTTTTTTTCTTATTGTTACTAATTTTTTTTCCAGTGTTCCAATATTCATTCCCCATTCCCCACACCCAGTGCTCCACGCTTTAGGTGTCCCCAGTACCCACCACCAGGCTCTCCCATCCCTCCACCCCCCTCCCTCCAAGTCCCTCAGTTTGTTTCTGTGTCCAAAGTCTCTGTTGTTTTGTTTCCCTCCCTAGATTGCCCTAGTTCCCATTTACTTTCCTTCTCCCACTGTCCTCCAGTTTACCCCTCA
>PITA01034066.1:0-12153 GCA_004023965.1 Spilogale gracilis | reverse complement strand
AGAGCACTGGGTGTTGACTGCTTCTCTCTTATCTGTGCTCTGATCGCTCCTAGTCTGTCACATGACAGAATAGCCAGTTCACATATTTCTGTGTTCTAGTTTCATGCACTGTGGGTGGCTTCCTTGCTGGCCAAATTGGGAATCTCAGGGGAGGGAAGCTGAGCAGTTTGACTCAATGTCCATCTCTGGCCCAGACAGCTGTAGGCAAGGGTGGGGGACTTCAGGGTCATATAGTAAAACAGAGCTACCGGGGGCCCACTCCACCATATTCATGGGGGTTATTTTCAGAGAAGGTGTTTGGCCAATGGCCTAGGCAGGCACTTCATAAGGTGAAGTGCTGCATTTATTTAGTGCTCAGCCCCAAACAAACTGCTTAACACCCCGTGTGTTGTTCTGAAACAAAATAGTAAATAAAAAGAGAAGGATTTTTCATTTACCTTCTTGTATTACTTCATGTCTGACAAATTCTGCTATTCTCTGTCAGCGTAAAGGAACAGAGTGAGGTTCTGCTAATTTGGCATATTCACTTTGGGGGGTGAATTCTGAACTGCCTGGTCTCCCTGTGTTGTGAGGATTTCACTTTAGGTAAATTCAGAGGACATAGATAACTGAAGATAGGCAGTTTATTTCATAGATCTTTTTAAGCAGTAGGGCCTGTGATTCATGTGCTTATAATCCATCATTGATACCTAGGGACAGGTATCCCCATAGCAATTTCCCTGCCATCAAACAACTTAGCAGACCACACTAAAAGAAAAAATAAACTGGCAGACAACAGCTCGTCACCTTGTGGGTGTATTTACAGAAAGAATGCAATAATTAGCCTATATTTGCAGAATATACATCTTGCAAAATAATTGCTTGGCAGCCTTTGGATTGCCTCTTGTTGGTGCCTTCAGAGTCAGTCTATTGAGATTAGTAAAAATGAGGAAAGCAACTGCAGAGCCAGTATTTATTTGCATACCTGATCATGTCAATGAAGTCTTCTGGAATCTGGAAGAATGGCATTCAGCTTAGCGTGCACGGGGCCAGCATCTTCAGGCAAGCAGTGAGCAAATCTCAAAGGAGACATTGCTTAATTTTCAGAGGAAGAAAAAAAAAAATCATCTTTTATTTGTGTTACTCTCAGATCATTCCTGGATGTGAGATTTCCAAATACTAAAACTGAAACAGTTTCCATTAACCATGATTTTTTTTTTTTTTTTTTTTTTTTTTTTTTTTTTTTTTGGATAGGGAGTGGTTCAAGTTAATTGCACATGAAATGACCTAGATACTGTAGAGATAACACTTTAAATTTGGGCCAATTATTATGCATCAAGAAACATTAAGTAAGACATAGCTAATCTCTCCAAGTAAATGAAAAGATATCAGATCTCCCCCAAAAATCAACTTGGCAATTTCTAAAAAATATGAATCTTCTGAAAATAATGAATCAGGTGGTTTGACTTTGTCTTAGAATAAGGCCAGAAGTCATTGCAGGCTCACATAAGATGAACCTTTGTTCTACCACCCATCGCAACAGAGAGAGGCTATGTGATCTTTAAGACTTATTTATTTATTTTTGAACTGTGTATTACGCTTAATATTTTCAAACCACTTTATTGAAGTATAATTGAAGTCCAAAAAGCTGTGCATATTTAATGTGTATGACTTGGTGAGTTTGGAGGACTTGATTTGTTTTTTTAAACTGAAAGAGAGTATGGTTATTTTTGAAAATGTTTTTTGGATATTTTTGTTTAGTATTCACTTAGTTTCTGATAAAAATGCATACGAAATGTTAAAAGTTGCATGGAAAATAGGATTTTACTGGATCTCAGCCCAATGAAATTACAATCAAAATCCACTAGACTGACAAGACACAAAAAAAGAAAGGATACAAATTCATCAGTAACCATGTTGTGATGTCAGGAATGATTCTAAAGTTATTACTTAGGGCATATGTGTGCGTATTATGGTGGTTGGAGGTGTGTGTGTGTGCGTGTTTTTCTGAACCTAAATAGTAAATAAGAATAGAAAATTTTTTCATAACTCTGTCTTGACTTAGATATCTTGACAATCCTGATGTTCTGAATCAGAGCAACAAAATAGCATGCTTTTATTTATTTGATACATTCTCTTTGGAGACTAAATGTATGGCATGACATTTATTGTCATATTTTATTTTATTTTATTTTATTTTATTTTTTTTTAAATTTATTTATTTATTTGACAGAGAGAAACACAGCTAGAGTGGGAATACAAGCAAGGGGGTGAGAGAGGGAGAAGCAGGCTTCCCGCTGAGCAGGAAGCCTGATGTGGGCCTCGATCCCAGGTCTCCGGGATCTTGACCTGAGCCGAAGGCAGTCGCTTAACCAACTGAGCCACTCAGGCGCCCCTATTGTCATATTTTAGTAAGATTTTTTTTTTTTGCATGAGGTATTCTGAAACCTCTACCTTCTAAAACAAGGAAAGAGCTATTAAATTTAAAAAATGGCTAAACCGATTTTATGTATGTTCAGAATCTATTTTGACTTTGAAATTTCTCTGACGTAATATTTTCTACTCTCTGCTTCTCCGTCTCCTTTACATAGTGCCCTTCTTTTCCTTCAACACATGATTATAACGAAACCTATAAAACTAACATGAACAAATGTCTGACTTAAAATGCAATTGAGAATTCCTGTTTTTTTCTTGACTTTATGCATATTATGCATATCCTGTCATCAAGGAATGATTTGATCATATTGGTTGCCTCCAAAACTTACAATACTCTTACACCCAAATATTTTGGTAGCTCAGCATGGTCCCTGGAATGAGAATGGTTGTGTTCTAATTCCAGATATTGATTGACCATGTGTTACTTTGGGAACAACAGACGGCTTATTTCCTTAGCAGGATAATGAGAAAATTACTGACCTCCTCTCAAGAGCGGTTTGGCAAATAGAGAGTTACAAAATGCTTTGCATTACAAGTGCTAAATATTTTTCTGAGTGCTTTCATTTTTCTTGGCAGAGCCATCTTCATGCGTGGACTGTTTTATGGGAAGACTTTAACCAGGAAGCACATGTGACTGTATTTTGGCCATTACAAACATCTGTATATTTGAGAGGAGCTGACCAAAAAGTGAATTCTAAAACTACAAAAATGCCCTGACAGAAGCTGACCATGTGCCTATTAATGAGGACACTGAAAGCTCCCATGCCATGTTTCCAGATGGGTTCACGGCAATACCTACGACTTAGCCAATCTTTACCCTTGCCTGTTCACGTTTAGGCAGCCTTCTAATGGGGTCATTACTGGGAAAGGTAGAAAACCATATGATTGAGATCATATAGGACTCATCGCACAGTGAAGGGGATGCTTAGTGCTGAGGTGTGGCATGCAACACAACCAGGGCTATTCCAGTATTGGCAAACACTTTAAATAAAATAAATGGGGAATCAACCAACATTTCATTTGTCATTGTCTCAACCGCCCAAGGCAGAGCTCTGTTTTGCCAGCCACGTTGTTAAATGGGAGCTTGCGTTCCAATTGCATTTGTTTTCTTGACAGTTCAGGGCGTTGTAAGGCCAGCTGCAGCTCACTTGCCCTTGGCCCATTGCTTCTCTTTGGTGCATCTCCACAGTCATTTGCTCATAGCTTAAGGTTTCCAAGCACACTGGTGTTTGTGTTGCTACAGTATTTAGTTGCATCAGAATCCAAGATCTGCAGGGGTCCCCAGGTATAAGTGAGCAAAAGTCATCTAAAGAGATAGCTGTCTATCCTCTTTTATTTTTTAATTTTTATTTAATTTTTGAGATTTTTAAAAAATTTATTGGCGAGAGAATGAGAGAGAGAGAACATGAGAGGGGAGAGGTCAGAGGGAGAAGCAGACCCCCCACTGAGACCCTCCTCCCTCCTCCAGGGAGCCTGATGTGGGATTCCATCCCCGGACTCCAGGGTCATGACCTGAGCTGAAGGCAGTTGGTCAACCAACTGAGCCACCCAGGCGCCGCACCTATCCCCTTTTAAAACACACATACACATGCACACACAAAAGGGAACTAAAGAATTGTTATATACCTCAAAGTCTAGTAAAGCGTAGAGCTATTAGTATACTTAGCACCCCCTTCCTCATGTCACATTGTACGTAACTAAATTCTTTTAGTTCTAAGACTAGGTATATGATCATGGACAAGTCATCATCTCTGTGAGGGCGAATCCTATGAATAAAACAAAAATTATAATCTCTCCTCTGATCTACACTGATCTCAGATATTTCTGAGATTTGATTAGAACTTGACACAAGGTACATGTCTGTGTGGAATGTGGAATTGACTATAGTTGATAACTTGATGTTGGGTGGTAGGTACATGGAGGTTCGTTATGATATTCTCCACTTGATATATTTGAAGTATTCTATAATAAAGCTTTTAAAATGTGATAAGTGAAAATAAAAACTGGCTCTTCTACTTCTCAGAAGAGTTATAGGTGAGAACCATAGAAGATAATATCTACATAGTGTTTTGTGAGTAGTAAAAGACTAGAACAAGTATATCTCAAAAAAGTGTATCTGCAGGGTACCCACATCAGACTCATCTTGTTATTACTTAAAAATAAACAGTTGCAGAGTTCCACAGACCTTTGGAATCAGACATGATGGCAGTGTATCCCAGAAGAATCTCTATTTTTAAGTAGCCCTCTACACCTCCCATCTCAGAGGATGTTTCTACATTATGCAATTTGAAAACTATGTACTCCTTGTTAACATTATTTAGGTCTTTGTGTGATACGGAAATTACTTCTAATGGGATTGAAGACCTGTTTCCTACAAAGCCCAGGAGCCTCCTTGACTCAGTCTGTTAATTGAATCCTGATTCCTGACTGTTGATTAAGCCTCAGGTTCATGCTGTCTGCTGTCCCCACCTTGGCCCTATTTGATCATCAACCCAATACAACATTTGTCCGTAATATGCTGAGCCTTCTTGCTTATATATCATAATCTTTGGCCTCAATCTTGCCAGCATATGATTCTTTATGGATTTTAATCTATCCCCAACTACACCTTTTGCCTAAATACTGCCCAGGCACCTGCTGGGTTAATTCACTCAGTTCTCAACTATTTGTTGAGTACCTTTTATGTGATAGCAGTCCTCTAGGTGTTAGGAAACATCATAGTTAAAATTCCTTCCCTCATGGAATTTGCACTATAGACTTGAAGATTTTGTCTTTGAACAAATAGGTAAATGATACAACTTCAGATACCGATAAATGACAAGAAAAAAATAACCTGGGGGGAGAGGGTTTTAGAGTTAACAGTTGTCAGGGAATCTGAGAATGATGTATGATGAGAGACCTAAATGAGAAGAAGGTGGTAGAAAGAATTGTTGGAAGAGATGAAGCAGTAAGTGCAAAGGCCCTAAGGCAGGAAATGAATTTAGGTTCAAGTAACAGCAAGGAGGCTTCCATGGCTACATTTTAATGGTTACATAGCAAAGTGGAAAAAAGTAACGCTGGAGGGAAGGCTGGTGGCTAGATACTGTAAGGATTTGGAGGAGAGGGTAAAGAGCTTGGAATTTAAAGATTGGTAATGGCTACTGATCATGTTTCCCTCATCTGATGCGGGGTTGCCATGTCATCCGAGGCCTGATAACCTTGCAGAAGCTGCGGTTCATTCCGCAGTTTCCTATATCGCTCAAAGAAAGGGAATTCGAGATATGTCAATTGTTTCTATTTTCCATAATTTATACTCACGAAATTGTAGAGAAAACCAGCCCTTTCATGTACTCCATCATTGACTACTGCCTACCTTTCCCTGAGTGTAATCCTTAAAACTACTGGAAAACTAGTTCCCTTTACCCCCAGCTGTGCAAGCCTGTAGTTACCAGATTTGGCCGCTAGATGGTGGCTGTATATCAGTACCTTGAAACAATGAGTTTTCTGTTTGACAAAGGAATCAAAGAAGAAACACATTAAAGACAAACAAAATATATGTATATTTAAAATTTTCTTTAGTTGAAATGACTGGCACAACAAAAATAAAAAAGAAACATAACCTCCTGTAATCTTTTTGTTCAGTTACCTTTCTCCTTGAGAGGATTTTTGGCTTCTTTGAGAATGGTCTTGTGACATGAAATACCCATAAACTCATGACCCCACTGGTCCTGGTTATGACAGGGAATAGGTTCCTCTTTATTTACCTTAGTGCTCACTTGGGGGGTCCCTGGAAATTTTTTCTTGCACTCCTTTTCTCTAGATGATTTCATTCACTCCTGTGGCTTCAACCATGAAATATTTATGCAAATGATGCTACAATTAATATTTTTAGCTGGTATTCTCCAGACCCCCCAGACCTATAATTCGAACTGCTCTTAAGTGGCAGGTGGCTGGTCTCAGGTACTTCAGATGCAGTGAACTTTCAACTAAACTCGTATTCTTTCTTCTTTACTACTTCCTTTGAAATACTTTTCTTCCTATCTCAATTAATGGTGTTGCAACTTAATCAGTTGTCTTGGAGATTTGAAATCCCTGAGTTACTGATTTCCACCTACTGCTCACTCCCTGTATTCACTTTGTCTTGAAGAACTGTTGATTTTACCTCTGAAATATCTTGCAAGTACATTTATTTTCTTTTATTTTCTCACCTCCATCACTATTCCTATTCATGTAATAAATCTCTAATCATTCATGTAATAATCCTAATAAGAATCTATTTTCTAATTTGTAGTCTACTGTCTACAGTCTTCAGAAGAATCTTAACCAAAACTCAGATTTAAACCCATCACCACTTTGCTTTAAATTCTTCTGCACAGTGAATACAGTCCAAACCCCATATCCTGCTGTTGAGAACTTTCAAGTAATGGCTCTACTCATCTTTCCAGCCGCTTTCTGGTCTCTCCTTCCATAGTCATGTTGAGTACTTGGAGGCCCTGGTTGGGCCATTGACTCTCATGACTATGTCCCTTTGCACATGCTTTTTTTTTTCCTGGAAGTCTTCTGTTCTCCCTTGTTGGCCTTCAACTTTCCATTTTCCCTACAAAGGTTTAGTAAGTCTTATCCCTTCCTTCCATAAAATTCTCCTCAGTGCTCCCATGGATCCTTGTATATGCACTCACCAGAATGTTTGTCTAATGGTAGCATAAGTACACTATTCACTTATATGTCTGCACCCTGACACTGAACTGAGACTCACTTTCCAGCAGAAAGTGTCACTTGTCATCTTTGTGTCTTCAACAACTTGCCTAAGTCTTGGAATGTCTTAGGTGATCAATAACTCATGGTCTAATGAATGACAAATGAAAAAAAAATCTCATTCCCTCTGTAGCTTTCCTGGCAGGCAAAAAAGGCCTTTCCCTGTTCCCTTTTCTCTTCCACTCGTACTATGAATATTTTCATGAGAAAAAAACATGAAAAAGGATGTTTAGAGACACTATCTTCCAGATGGAGAAAACAGACCATCTCAGAAAGGAAACTTTAGGAGCTGGAGAAGAGGTGGGCGCAGGGTCTATAGCTGGAGTCACCAAAGCCAAGGAGCTGGGGAGGGCCTCAAGTGCCATACTCTTAGTCTCCCTCCGTTCCTGCACACACATGATGGGGGGACTGAGGGAGGATAAGTCTTGTGATTGATGTGCTAGGGGATTACCTGAGATCAGGAAACCTTACTATATTGTTTACCTGTCTCTTCTCAGTAACTGGCACACTGCCTGGCATAGAACAGCTACTTAGTAAATGATTGAATTCTTACTGTTTATTTTTCTTATTGGTATACTGTAGTCTTTTTTTTTTTAAAGATTTTATTTATTTATTTGACAGAGAGAAACACAGCTAGAGAGGGAGCACAAGCAGAGGGACTGAAAGGGAGAAGCAGGCTTCCCGCTGAGCAGGAAGCCCGATGTGGGGCTCAATCCCTGGTCTCCAGTATCATGATCTGAGCTGAAAGCAGTTGCTTAACCAACTGAAGCACCCAGGCACCCTGGTATACTGCAATCTTGAGTTAATACAGTATCTAGAAGTGTTCATAACTTTTGGGATAAAGGGTGCAAATATATTTGATGGTATTGAGGTGTCAGTGATGACTGGAAGGAGCTCATGAGCAGATTTTACTTAAATAACTTCAACGTTGTTGGATAGAAAACTATACATTACATGCATGCTTTCACTTGAAGTGTATGGCTCAATCTGGATGCTTACTCTGTTTCTTTATTGGCTGTCATGAAAGGAATAGGAAAGTAAAAAGTTCTGTCTTTATCTTCTCTAGTCATACAGGTACATTTCTTTGATAAGAGATAATAGAAGCACATGGATTTCATTTATATTTATATTTTATTAAAACTAACTTTGAACTCTTTAGTGCTGATAGACATTCTTTAGAGGACTCAAATATCTCTTCAAACATGTGACACATCTCTCCTGCCCAGAGATTCCTGCTGTGATGATGATTCTTTTGGACAGTAAGTTAATCTGAATCATCATATGCCCCTCCCCCACCCCAATCTCTGGGGCTTCTGGAAAGGGTAGAGTTATACTGTGTCCTTCCAGCAACTCCCTATCTAGCTGTGCTTTTTTGTGGACCCCATCTCAGAGTGTCAATAAGAAGAATAACCACTTATGTTTGTGTAAGGCTTTATAGTGTTCACAGTATTATATACACTTTCTCTCATTTACTCCTTGTAACAAGAAATGGAACAGTACTGATGGGCCTACACTACAGGTGAGAAAACTGAGGCTTAGAGACATGTTTAAGCCAGGTACATACTAGTAATAATATAAGCAATGGAATTAGATTCAGATTTTAGTTTTCAGATTTCTCATCTCTTTTTTAACCATACTGTTTGCCCAGTTGTGCTCATATCAGTTTGTTAGAAAAGATGGCTTTTGGGTGAGAACTACTTTTATTTAGTACCCCTGGAAATGGCATCCTAAGAATAATATCCCTGCTAATAACCTTTTCCTTATTCACGAGATAAAGAAGTTCTTATAATTATTTGCCAGTGCCTGCTCTGTACTTCAGGCCCCCGACAATGAGCACATGGGCACCGGTGTTACTATTCTTGGGCAGAACATTAATAATTAGATATTACTTGGGGGAAAGGGCAATACTTCATCAAAAGACAAAGTGCTAGCTTTGATATCTTTTTGTGCAGTTGCTGGAACACTCCTAGTACCTACTTCTAATCTAAAGATTAGCTGGCGGCTTTGCCCTTTTTCTTGTGAAATATCTGTTCTAAGGGGAAACCAGTATCAACACATATTGAGAATTTTTATGTCTTATTAAAGGTTGTTCGGTGATATTTGTAGGATCCTCCAGCACCTACCACATTATTATCAGGCAAATTCTAAATTTACTCAGAGAGAAATAATGTTATGAAAAGAATTCTTCAAAATCATAAGGGATTGCACTATGGAGTGAATATCTTTGCCAGTGAAAACTGACTCACAGTTTTATTGCTTTGAAGTGGCTCAGAGTGGACCTTACCTTGGAGCTGGAATTTTAAGAGGAAAGCTTTAATGTCACCATTGCAGTATTTCTGGACAAGATTAGGCATGGCTCAATTACCATCAGAAGACTGAGTAACAGGAGGCATAGTTTCCATTTGGGGCAGATAGAGGGATGCATACACTGAAGAGCCTCAAGGCTGCCTGATCTCACCCCAAAAAACAAAACAAAACAAAACAAAAAAAACAAAAAGCAAAACAACAACAACAAAACAACAACAACAACAACAACCCTTAAAACACTCTACATTACTGCACAGGGTCAGCCCTGGGTAATGCAAAGGACAGGGAGGGGAGGAGACGGATGGCCTGTGAATATCAGCATGCCCTGGGAAGTTAGAGTGGCTTCCAGGGAGTTGTAGGCAGAGGGAATTGGGGAGATCTGCCTTGGGTAGGAGGCTCAGCCTCAGAAGTTGCAATCTAGGGGTCAGGCTCCAGTCCCTGGGAGACAAGTGCAGATCCTAGAGGCTGGAATCTACACAAATTTTAAGGTAGGGACTTTGTACTAGAACAAGGTTTGAAGCTTAGATCTCAGAACTGGGCCAAAAGATGGACCCTAGCTCTTGGGAATGAGGCCACAGTCCAGCTGTCACCAAGGCAGAACAAGAGGAAAGAATAGATTAGGATCCAGTTCCCCTTGCATTCTGTGAGACCTTGTCCAGGCCACTCCTCTCCAGTGCACTTCCATCCTTTCTTATATAACAGGGCAGTGATTATGAAGTCCACTTCAGAAGTTGTGAGGAACCCATGAGTAATACATTAGAAAGAGCTCTGTGTATTATAGAATGCCATACAAACGGCTATCGCTTTTAAGTTCCTCACACAAATAGTAAACATTTATCTTCTAAGTACTGTCCCTTTTATGATCAATAATGTTGTTATTTTTATAAACACCATCAGAATTTCCTGGTGCCATCTTGCCAGCAATGATACTTTCTTTTCCTCCATATCTGTAATTTGGGTTCTCCATCCAACAATTTTCCTGTGGTCACCCTGAATTAACACCTCTTTCTGTCTTACTTGTCCCTTTGATGCCCATGTTGTGCATATACTTCTGTGGTATCATGGGACAGTTTAAAATTTTCAGTGTAGGGGTTGCTGAAGAAAATGCCTCACCCAGCTTGAGCCCATTGGATTGTTCCCATATGGAGCTTAATGAGAGTGATTGGGGAGGCAGTTTTCATCTCTCCACCCCCATCTCCTTCAGTGTGTTGGTGTATATGGGGGGCAGGATTTAGCTGTAGTTCAACAAATGTTGAATGCTAGAGAATGAAAGCCCCAGGACAGAGAGAGTTTTAGTTTCTTATTACAGCTCAGACATAATTTGAACTATAAGACAATACAAGGAAGTAACAGAATGACCTCATTGTGCATGCAAATTTTAATGCAGAGGCAATATCTCTCCAAACAAAGAGGACACACATTAACAGGGAAGCCTTACAGTCTGAACTGGAAGGGGATTACAGCAGGGGAGCTATAATCGCTGATCAGGCACGTTCATCTTCTACCAGTACCACTTACAAAGGAATATCCAAAGATTATCTTTGGATAGAGAGAGCACAGGTGAGGAGTGACATCAGCAAAGATGTGAGCAGACCACCAAGGGTTGCCCACGCCGCTCCTCCCCCCGCCCCCCAGCAAGGAGGTAAAACAGACCTTGTGGGACAGCCTTAAGCAGTTTCCTTGGTGAATGACCCAAGGGAATACTCAGACATTTAAAGACATGAGGACACTGGCACCTGTGTGGCTTAGTTGGTTAGTGTCTGCCTTCAGCTCAGGTCATGATCCCTGGGTCATTGGGCTGCCCCACATCAGCCTCCCTGCATACAGCTACTTGTTCAGTGGAGAGCCTGTTCTCCCACTTTCCCTCTGTCTGCCTGTGGTCTCTCTCTGGCAAATAAATAAATAAAATTAGAAAAAAAAAGACATGAAGACATTGTGGGCTCTTTGACTACTTCCAATTTTGATGTTTATCAGCTGTTTTTCCTGTTAAAACTTTTTGGTCTCCCTCCCCTTTCTGGAATTGTACTTGCCAGGTCTGCTTGGTATGTATTGATTTGACTATCCAAAGAAGAGATTTCCCTGGGTCTTTGAATGTGGGCCTAAGCCAAGAGAAATAGAACAGACTAAAGCAATGTAGATTTTCAGTTATTATTTTTGTTTTTCATTTTTCCCTGGTACTAGCTCTAACACTAGGCTTGTATGTGTTAATTGTTGTTTGGTTTTTGTATACCTGCTAAATTAAACAAAATTGTTGATTGCCCAGTAGGTATTAATTGCTATGTTAAGTATTAGCAAGAACTTTTTAAAAAAGCAAACAGATGTATCTTTCTCATTCAAAGAGTTGGAGAAACAAAGCACAAGCAATGATATGTTACAGAAAATAGTTACATAATGAAAATTTTCATTTTATCTCTTTCCTTCCCTTATTTATGTTTTATTTGAATTTCCTGTTAAAACACATATACATAAACATACACAGAGCCAATTAAGAAGGTTTCAGTAATTACAGGCAAAGTAAGACAATACAACTCTAAGAAGCTAGCTTTACTATTACTAGATCTCACATAAGGTAGTGAATAATTCTAAAAGTAGTAAGACAGAGTCACAGTGTCAGATGGAATAGAAGAAAGTGAAATTGGGCTAAAATATTTTAGGACCATTTTATAAAAAAGGAAGAATTTAAAGTGGGGCATAAAT
>PITA01034065.1:0-12038 GCA_004023965.1 Spilogale gracilis | reverse complement strand
TGTCATTATCATCTCATTTAATGAGAAGTGAGTGGAAATAGAGAAGAGGGTGGTTCATGCATAAAAAGAAAAGAAGAAATGCCTCTACCTCCTCTTCTCCTGCATTGGTATTACTTTCTGCATTTAGGTAGGGTCACAAGTACCTGCCTGAAATCTTCAGTAGAGCTTCAGCTCCTGGCCAAGAGTGAAACAAGTGGGTCCCAAACCCAACATCCATTACTCTGGCTCTGCCACTGTCTGTCTAAGACTCCAAGGAAAAGATTTGTGGCATAATTTAGAAGAAATGTATTCTTTATTCCATCAGTCTCTCTAAAAGCACAATTTTTGGTTAGGCTACTTTAATTGAGACATCTAATCTTATCTTACTAAAGACTAAAGAACCTTAGTAAAATTCAGTTCTAGGAAAGATTATTTTGAGTAGAGATAGTAGATACCACAGAGGACTCTGCTAGATGTTCCCAAAACAGTGACACAAAATGATCTAATGGGAATGAGATTTAGAACAATGAACACCTTAAGGATGAAATTCACTATCATACTTGTAGAATTCTGAGACTTTTTTTAACATTATTTAGCCTATATTGCATAATACTATTGATGCTGTTTTTCTCTAAAGTAGGTTGCTACTAAGAAAATGATATGGCTTATAATTGATAGCAAAGCAAAATAAAGGAAAAATGGCACCTACAGATGAGCCTAATAAATATTTCAGAAATGTGTGTCTAAAGAGATGCAGGGAAAAACAAGATCCTTCAAAATGACAGGATCATGACTAAACAAAGCTATAATCTAACTATACTATCCTCTATTTGAAGAAAAATATGTTGGCAGAGGGAGGTGTCCTACAAAAACTTAAGGTGTAGAGTCAAAAAAGATGAATGTGTAAGTTCCCTTCCAAAGGCTGGTCCTCCAAAGGATGTCTCTCCTCACATGACAGGTGCAGCTTACATCATTTGGAGAACAGCACCTAGCAGCCTCAGATTAGACCTCTTGTTCTGATTCCAAACTGCATTAATCAGAAACATTTCAATTGTGAGTGAAAAGAATCAACTCAAGGAGGTTTAAGTAAGAAAGGGAACTTTGCTCTAAACCAAATTTTCTCCATCTGCTTTAAAAAATAAAACAAGAAAAGGGATGTTCAAATTCTTTGAAGAGATAGAATAGTCTTATGAACATTAAAAAAAAAAAAAGCTAAATGGTATAGCCCACCAGCCTTAAAATATCTTTACCACTGCCTGAAGTTTTCTTTTTCTTTCTTTCTTTCTTTCTTTCTTTCTTTCTTTCTTTCTTTCTTTCTTTCTTTCTTTCTTTCTAAGAGAAGGAAAGAGAGAAAACACAAGTGAGGGATTGGGAGCAGAGGGGAAGAAGAAGAGGGAGAGAGAGACTCTTTTTTTTTTTCTTTTAAGGTTTTATTTATTTATTTGACAGAAAGAAACACAGCCATAGAGAGAACACAAGCTGTGGGAGTGAGAGAGGGATTACCAAGCTTACCACTAAGCAGGGAGCCTAATGTGGGGCTCGATCCCAGGACTCCAGGATCATGACCTGAGCCAAAGGCAGATGCTTAACGACTGAGCCACCCAGGCATCCCAAAAGAGAGATTCTTAAGCAGACTTCATGTGCAGTGCAGAGGTACATTCTCAATAGCAATTCTTGCTATTTGACCTTAGCAAAAATCAAGAGTTGGATGTTTAACCGACGGAGCCACCCAGATACCCCTATCTTAAATTTTCTATATTTAGTTTCATTTTATTCTAAGAGACCTTTGTAATGCTTTATTATGAACATGTAATTCATGTAATAAAATAATCATATTAGCATGAGCTAGCACAGAAATTTTCATATTCCATTGAATCTTGCAAGTTTTGGAAAAGTATCTTGGCAACTTCCTAGAAAAAGGGTTAGGTGAGTAAGTCTCTACTTCTCCCACCTGCCTTCTTCTCAAGGTCATCTTGTGATTTTTGTCAGTGTAATGCACTGACAATTTGTTTGAATAAAAGCTTCTACTGTTTTCCAAAGCTTGAAAATCACTGCATTACTTGATATTCTAAATTTTCTCTTGGCATGGACATTCTAGGTATACATTATATCTCTAGGGCAAGTGGAGGGATCATAGGACAGGCCACTGGAAAAAAAATGATATCAGGGGAAATGTAAAAGTCATCAATTCTGTCAATAAAAGGAGTGCTAAGCAAGAGTGGAGCTTAGATTCCTAAGTGCTCATGGAAAATAGAGATTAAAAATGAGGAAACAATTCTAAGGAGGTAGTTGGTGAGGAGGTTTCCCCTCCCAATTGCAGGATTTAGCATCTGTTGAGTTCTGGAGCCAGCCCCCAAAAAACAAGTCTATAGCACTCCTAGAAGAAGCTATATTCAGCCTTTCTCAGGTCTCTCAAATGTCAAATAAACCAAATGTTTCTTGACCCTATATCCTACTTAGATGGACAATATTATCTGCTTCTGTCCTTTGACTTCCCAAAAGCAGTCTATAATCATTGTGTCCGCTTTTGGACCTCTAAGTCACCCCTCAACCCACTCCACTGTGTCTTCTGCCTCTGCCATTGCCTTTGAAATAATAGCCACTGATTTAATCAATGACAATTTTATCCATAATCCCAATGGGAGTTTTTCAGTTTCACATCACTGGACTTTGGAGATGCCTTTGACAAAATGGATTGCTATCATCTTCTTGACACTCTCTCCTTCCTTGCCTTTTATGTTAGGAAAGGATGAATGAAGAGGAACAAAAGCTTTAAAAACTCCAAGGAGCAAGTGAAGTAGTTCAAAGAATTAAAGGACAGCCATTGTGAATGGACGATAGATAGTGTGGGCAAGCATACCAGAGGAGCTGGAAAGATGGGTAGAAACTAGGTCATGAAGACCATTTTTTAAGACTTAAGATTTTACCTAAGAAGGAAGGATGAAAACTGAGGAGGGATAAAATCTAATTTGTTCTTTTAAAGACCTCTCTGATTATTGTCACAAAAAACGTAATTGGTGGAGTGGAATGTATGAACAGGCTACATAAGAGACTATTATAATAGTTCAAGTAAAAGATGATAGTGTTTTAGAGGGGGTTGGTGGTGATGGAGATGAAGAGAAGTGGCTGGATGCTTCTTTACCTGGTTTTATTCTGACTTTTCTGGCCACTTCCTTTTTTCCATGTGATTCCCAATTTACCACTCCAAAAATATTGATGTCACCCAAGATTATTTTTTTCCTTATTTAAACCTGCCTTTCTCACTCCATTCCTCACCACTGTTTCTAAAGTAGACACAAAATTAATATCACCTATGTAGATTTCAAAGTAAAAATAGATTCAGAACTTCTTTCTTCTACCATTTGGCATGTGTGGTGGTCATGAGAATACACCTCTGAGATCTGACTGCAGGGAGTCTGAGTGCATCACATCACTGAGGACCCCAGCTGCTGCACTCTGAAACTGTCACTAATATTAGTGTTGAGGCCATGGTAGATGTCAGCCATCTACCCAGTTAATTAATTTCTCCTACTTTAATCCTATCTTAACAACTGTTTCTTAGATGACCCAAACCAACCCGGCTGTTTGAAAAGTAAACCAAGGTAAAGGCAGTCGGACCAAAATTCTAGGGCACCTGGGTGGCTCAATTGGTTAAGCATCCAACTCTTAATTTCAGTTCAGGTCATCACCTCACGGTCAGGAGATCGAGCCCTGTGTCTGGGTCCATGCAGGGCATGGAGCTGGCTTAAGATTTTCTCTCTCCCTCTCCCTCTGCCCCTCCCCACCCCACACACCCCATGCATACATGCTCCCTCTCTCTCTCTAAAAAAAAAATAATTAAATTAAATTAAAAATAAAAAATAAATTTTAAAAAATATATGGACTAGTTACCTACTACCTGGCAATTGAATAGGATGTCATCTTGGTTAGTATGCAGACACAGATTGCCCCTAATGAGGTGGCAACACAAATGCTAAAATTTCAACAGTAGTAAGCTGGGAAAATGTCCTAGTGGAAGAGAATGCTATGCCATGTGCAATGGCAGGCATTTGAAAAACAATCCTATTCACTGCTCAGCTGTTATGACATACTACAGAAGGCTAATCAGAGACTGAGGGCTGGTCACAAGCTGCCAATGGCTAAATGTGAAAGCACTCTGTCCTCTCTAATAACCCACAGGACGTCCCTATCTCAGACATAGGAAGGGCAGACACATCTGAGTGTAAGCTAAAGACCTAGTTGTTAGTTTCAGAATCCCAGAGATGTCTGAATGCTCAGCCAATGCAGGGGTGTTATATAATAGTCAAATTCCTGGGATCCTTAAACACAAGATAAAGCCATCTGAGTAGATGCCCCTGAGGTTGTTGATGCTCCAACCCCTGAAGCTTATCAATTTACACGAATGGTACACCCTTCCCTATTAAAATCTATCACCTGTGCTTTGCTGGAAGATGCTATAGAGGCTAACGCCCCACAAGGCATTCCGTTTCTCTCAGGAACTTCCTATTTGATCAAGAAGTCTGATAATGACCAAGCGCTAAACCCAACAAAACCTGACTGGGAACATAATGGATCTGATAAGAGAAGAAAGAAATTATATGCCTTGAGAGTTGCAAGAATTTCCCAGCATTGACCAGCAGAAGCTGAGGTAGAACTTTTAGGATTGAAATTTGAAGGCACTTGATCAAGCAGAAAGTATACAAGACTGGAAAAGCAAGAATTCATTGATCTGGGAACATTTTCTTGGGATATGGGATTTAGCACCTTATAACTTCCAGGGAATGGCCAATTCATGGCTCAGATGGCTCTTAGAGGACTGGAAAAAAATGATGGCTACTGTCACTAAAGTAGAAATGTATGCTTTCTCCTAGCAGAAAATAGACAAAGGAATAGAGAGACTGGTAAAAGAGGAATAATATGTGAGGCCAGGAAAAGGACTATAGGATTATGTTCCATGGAAGAGCCCAGAGTACCAACCATTCACAAAGGACATCAGGAATGTGCTAGAAAGAAGCAAACAGCATCACTGAGAAGTTCAGTAAAAGTTCTCCTTGGCACATCACGTATGATGGTAGGAAATGCATTCACAGAAAGCACAGAACTGGGCTTGTTACTACCTTCAGAGATAAGGGGATCCTGAAGTAGTTGAGGACAGGCAACATGATGTTCAGGCAGCAATAATCCATGAGGGACCAGCAAAGTTAAAGGGGCAACTGAGGCCTCTGGATCTGCAATGAGTTGAGTCAGTTTTAGAGAACTTGGAATCCCAATGAGCAAAATTGATAGCTAGCCAACCTAGGTGCTGCTTGACATGTAACCAGGAGGACAGGGAAAGAAAGAGTGAGGAGCAAGAAATTATACTGAAGGTGATCACTCCAATAAAAATGTACAATTCTTTGCTCAATTCCTGTACTTGAGCTGATTTGCAGGTCTCAAATTGGAACCCATTGGGCTGAAAAGACAGCCAGACCCCTAGAAATAAAGTCCTGCATTATATACCATGATGATTCCCCCAGTCCTTCCCCAAATGGAACACACAGTCATTAACTTGGATGAATGTGTACTGGGAAAAAAATAAATATTTATTGATGATTTTAGAGAAGAAAGCAGGCTGTCAGGAAAGCCAGAACGGTTAAGGAAGGCTTTAAGGGGAAAAGAGGCTGAATCAATAAGATTAATTCCAATGCACTACTCATTTTAAAAAGCTGTAAATCCAGTTATACAAAGTATGTTCTATGACCACAGTGGAATTCAATTTAAATTGAATTCAATTCAATAACAGAAACATATCTAAAAATCTTCAATTATTAAGAAATTAAGTAGCACAATTCTAAATAAACCTTGGGTCAAAGAATATTCAAAGGGGAAACAATAAAGTATTTTGAAATAAATGAAAATAAAAACATATCACAATTTATGAGATATAGCTATTGCCTATACAAAATACTCTTTGTCTCAGTCTATAATAACTTTTTTCAAATTTAATGTACAGAACATAAGCTATATAAGGGCAACAATTTCATCCTTTTTCTGCTTTGTGTCTCCAGTTTCTAGTGTAATCCTCAGGCCCATTTTAAGAAATATAAATGAATATATGAATCCCACCACTGGAAGTAACCACTACAAAAATTTAATGCACATCCTTTCAGAATTCTCCAGAACATATGCATACTATACATATATAAATATATAATTATATAAATACAAATATGTAAAATATTTATCTTCTTGTTTACAATAATGGAATGATACTATCCACACCAGCTTGTAGGCTATTTCCCCAATTAACAATATTTTGGGAAATTATTTAAGCGTGAATAAATAAGGATATACATCACTTATTAGTGGTTGTAAAGTATTATATAGATTTATCCTGATTAATTTGTAGATTAAACAATATCTACCAGAGAACATTTGGGTATTTTCTGATTTTTTATACTAAAAAAAAAAGATGTAGTAAGTGACATACATGTAAACACACAAAGCATACTTATGTATCTTTTAAGGATAAATTTCTACAGGTAGAATGGCTGGCCTTAAAGGAATGTACAGGATATGAGGGTGATCTGGCAGGGACATCTGTCACCCCATTGATTGCCAGGGTTGATTTGGCAGATCCGGCTGGCTAGGGGGGTGTCCCCTTCCTCCCTCACTGATTCATGCGCCTCCCTCCCAAAGCTGCATGCTCAGTCAAAGAGGATGACCTTCCCTGATAGAGAAGAGGACCATTCTTTGGTCAAGGATAGAGGAGTAGCTGCACCCCCCCGCTAGGACCTCCAAACAAGCTTCCAAGGAACGTATATGTAAATGATGTAAAATAATAAATTCTAGAAATAATGTATAAATCTCACAGCATACCAAACTAAAGATTTTAAATATATATATTTAAAAGAAAAAGCTATTGTCTTGATTTTGGAGTCAAGTATATATTAATATTTATATACCTATAATATATAATATGTCCCTTTTACTGAAGTAATTGTTGCAGTGACAATTTTTTTTCTGGTTTCTTAGTAGTCCATTAACAAACTATTGATAATAAGTGAGCATTTTATGATTTGCATAATATTTAGAAACCAGCTGTTGTTACTTACAAACTGTTGATGAATGAAACTGCAGTCAAATAAGGGCTAATTGTTGAGTTGAATGAACTTGATCAAGCACTTATTTGGCAAATGCCTTGAAACTTGAACAAACTACTTGATACAAAAATAC
This sequence comes from Spilogale gracilis, assembly GCA_004023965.1. Taxonomy (NCBI): domain Eukaryota; kingdom Metazoa; phylum Chordata; class Mammalia; order Carnivora; family Mephitidae; genus Spilogale; species Spilogale gracilis. The sequence continues at coordinate 4,844 of PITA01034065.1, read as the reverse complement.
TTACATTTTATATAGGTAAAGCTCATCTTTCTCCTCTCCTACATATTTCTTATAGCTACTTGGGAAGGTATGTTGTGGAAAGGGGCATTGATGACCTAGTCTGAAATCTTGACATATTTTTTCCAGAGTCTGGGAGTCTCAGCTGCTGACATCAGAACCTGATGAATCTGTTTGACGGCAGACCATGGCTAACGCCACTCTGAAGGCAGAGTCAAGAGAGAGTGTTCCAGTGAACTCCATGTGTTTTATTTTTATTAAAGAATAAAAGTATTGGGCACCTGCGTGGCTCAGTTGGTTAAGCGACTGCCTTCGGCTCAGGTCATGATCCCGGAGACCCGGGATTGAGCCCCACATCGGGCTCCCTGCTCGGCGAAAGGCCTGCTGCTCCTTCTCTCACTTTCCCTGCTTGTGTTCCCTCTCTGGCTGTGTTTCTCTCTGTCAAATAAGTAAATAAAAATCTTAAAAAAACAAAATGGCCTGGGTGTTGTCCTACCCAAGACTGCCTTCCCAAATGAGATAACCCAGCAGAGAGTAAACCTTCTAGATTCCTAAGAGCTGATGAAGAAACTATAAACAGTCATCCAGAAAACTGTATTCACTAGCATCAAGAAAATATAGGTGTGAGATCTCCAAAGAACACACAAAAACACCTTTACCAATAAAACTTGACATTACACACCTGACGTGGTTTAAGGAAACAAACAACTATCAGTGCCAGACAAGCAGTGTCAATACATGTATTTGCCATCGCCACACCTCTTTCAACTCCAGAGGAGGAGTCGAGAGGCAGTCTCCAGAGTGAGAAAAGAGAAGCCCTCTCTGAAGAAATAATAAAAGAAGCTAATTAGCCCCCTCTTCCCACAGCTGGTCTCACAACCCAAGGGGAGAATCTAGGTTCAGTGAACTTAAAAATTCTATGTCATGAAAATAAATATTCAAATGACCTGAGATTGTCCATGGGACTAAAAGGACCTAAAACCAACCTGAAAAGTCATGAAACTAGCTTTAAGCTTATCCACAGGGCAAGAAGAGAATTGACTCCACAGAAAAGTTTTTTAAAGTACTGGAGATAAAAACAAAGTTGCTCTATGACTGTATACTTTCTCTGTGTCCCACTATCTCAGTATAATGCTTCTATGCTAAACCAAAAGAATTATTATTTTTTTTATAAATTTTCCTTTTTTTTAAGATTTTATTTATTTATTGACAGAGAGAGAGATCACAAGTAGGCAGAGAGGCAGGCAGAGAGAGAGGAGGAAGCAGGCTCCCTACTGAACAGAAGGCCGGATATGGGCCTGGATCCCGGGACCCTGAGATCATGACCTGAGCTGAAAGCAGAAGCTTTAACCCGCTGAACCACCCAGGCACCCAAGAATTATTTTTATTATGAAAAATATAATAGCATCTATAGGCTACATTTGACAGCTATAATCTGTAAAATAGCAATTGATATATTCACAATATGAAAAAGACAAGTTTTTTTATGGTGTTTCAATTAAAGAGACATTGTTAAATAACAGATTCCAGCTTTGTAATGTGAATATCAATCAGTCTAAAAGTATTGATCAAGCTCTATTTTTGCCCATTTCTCCTTCTCCCTCCCTCAAAAGAGTATAAATTCTGAAGAAAGAGGGTATAGTTCCAGTTAAAAGTACAGTAAGAGTGGGAAATTAAAAAATATATATTAGAAGTTAGTAAAGCTTGCCTTATAAAAAATTCCATTTTTTATTTTTTATTATTTTTTAAGATTTTATTTATTTCTTTGATAGAGAGAAAGATCATAAGTAGGCAGAGAGATGGGCAGAGAGAGGAGGAAGCAGGCTCCCCGCCGAGCAGAGACCCGATGTGGGACTCGATCCCATAACCCTGAGATCATGACCTGAGCTGAAGGCAGAGGCTTAACCCACTGAGCCACTCAGAAGTCCAAAAAATTGTGTTTTTTTAAAGTGTGCCTTCAGAGGCGCCTGGGTGGCTCAGTTGGTTGGGCGACTGCCTTCGGCTCAGGTCATGATCCCGGAGACCCGGGATCGAGCCCCACATCTGGCTCCCTGCTCGGCGGGAAGCCTGCTTCTCCTTCTCTCACTCCCCCTGCTTGTGTTCCCTCTCTGGCTGTGTTTCTCTCTGTCAAATAAATAAAATCTTTTTTAAAAAAATAAAAAAATAAAAAAATAAAGTGTGCCTTCATATTCAAGTAAACTTGGTTTTGTTTGAATTTGACATGGGCTTATTCCTGGAAGTAAATAGGATATTTAATACTAGAAAATTTTGAAAAAGAGCTACCAATAAAGACAGCAAATGTTACCTATTCAAATCAGTAAGTGGCCCAAATATACTTCATAAATGTTTATACTTCATAAAAGTTTCAGTTACAGAAACAAAAGAAAGCAGCAACATAAAAGCAAAAAGAAAAAAAAATCAACACCATAGACAAATGCTAGTGGCGTTTGCAGATTTTAACCTCTTCACTGTAAATACATATTTTATATATTTTTATATGTCTAATCATCTTAAGCACCATGCATTCCGTTCTCACCTTAGGCTCATTAACACATAAGAAAGGAAATTTGAACAATTTAAATGCATTATTATAAAACTCATTTTAAGGGGCGCCTGGGTGGCTCAGTTGGTTAAGCAGCTGCCTTCGGCTCAGGTCATGATCCCTGAGACCTGGGATCAAGTCCCACATCGGGCTCCCTGCTCAGCAGGAAGCCTGCTTCTCCCTCTCTCACTCCCCCTCTCTGGCTGTGTTTCTCTCTGTTAAATAAATAAAATCTTTAAAAACAAAAAAAGAAAAAAGATTTTATTTATTTATCTGATAGAGAGAAAGATCACAAGTAGGCAGAGAGGTGGGCAGAGAGAGAGGAGGAAGCAGGCTCCCCGATCAAAATAAATAATAACAATACATTATAGTCCATTTCATAATATATGAATTTGTGAGCCCATATCAATGTAAAGAGATAAACAAACAAATAAGTAAATAAGAATCTTACACCAGAAGGGCAACTAATAAATATAGAAGGAATGCTTAAATTAGAAAAATCAAATATATGGCAACCATTACCATTAAAACACAATGAATTTAGCCAAAATATATCAATGGATACTGAAACAAATGGGTGAGAGTCTGACAAAAAAATGGGATATTTACATAATTGTATATTAAAAGAATCAAAGAAATTGCAAAAACAAAAAAACTTAAATTAAGCTAGGCCTGAAGTCCAGTCTGCCTCTGCACACAAACTCTTACCCAAATTCCTATGAGTTAGAAAGAGAATCAAGTAATCTAACAGTGAAGAAACCTGACAGATACCACTTTAATCAGGGAGTCAAAGTAAACATCACCAGTAATGGAACAAATTAAAATCATAGACCACCTGAGAGGACATGAGACCTAACCAAACTGAGGGTATTCTATCAAATACCCTGGCCTATGAAGGTCATGGATGACAGATTCAAGGTTGAAGGAGGTTGAAGAGAAACAACAACTAAGAAAAGATCCTTAACTGGAAATTTTTGCTATAAATCATCTTATTGGGACAATTTTCAAAACATGAATGGGATCAGCAACAAGCTAGAAGTAATGAAAGAATATTAATTTCCTGACTTTGACAATTATATGATGTTTGGGTAGTAATACGTCCTTGTTTTGGGGATTGTACATTAAATATTTGTGTGTAAGAGGTATCATGTCAGTAACTTACTTTCAAATGGTTCAGAGAAAAAAAAAATGGTTCAGAGAAAAAATTTCATTGCACTATTCCTGCAAATTTCCTACAAATTTAAAATCATTTCAAAATACAAAGAAACACATTTAATATTATGCTAATTAAAAAAAAAAAAAAAGGGCTCTGAGTGGCTCAGTTGGTTAAGCGACTGCTTTTAGCTCAGGTCATGATCCCAGAGTCCCAGGATCAAGTCCCACATCGGGCTGCCAGCTGCACAGGGAGTCTGCTTCTCCCTCTGACCTTCTCCCCTCTCATGTATTCTCTCTCTCAACTAAATAAGTAAAAAAAAATCTTAAAATAAAATAAATAATAATAAACCCAGAAGCTGCAATTAGATTTATGTGACCCTGGTGCCTGAGTCAGTACCATGGACAAAGTTGCTTATTTGTCTTGATTATGCCTGGTCTTTATAGCCACAAAAATAGCAAAAATGATGTATGTAATTTAAAATACCATTTGTGGAATTTGAAGGTTCCGTGGCCATAACTTCTCCCACATTTATACATCTAGTACTGACAGTGATGTATCTCCAGTCTCCTGCTTTGGAGAACGTCATCTATGTAGTAGACATCAGTGGTTGTCTACTACTATCTCTTCCTCCTCCATCTTTCTAACACAATTTCACTCTTGCTCAGACATCTACTCCTCACACCATTACCAATGATTTAAAAGGAAGTTGATGGACCTTAACACCAGAATTCAATCTCATTTATCTAAAAGTAATCCCATCCTCCATAGTAAAGATCAGTTCAGTTAATCCAATTAGTCATGGTAGTCCTTTACCCTCACAAATTGATTCAGGAATTAGCTTGTAACCTAATATGGGACAGGAAGTCGTAAAGGAAGTTTTTCTGGATGTTTCTGGCAAGAAACTTCCTTGCTTTTAAAAGCAAAATCGATTACCCCTCATCTTCTATAGGCTCCATTCTAAGAAGCCTCAAGCCTCCAAAACGAATTTTGCTACCATGAGGCAAGTCAGTCTAAAGAAAAGCCTGTTGTACTAAAAGGAACAAAGGCAAGGAAAATGCAAAAAGAAAGAGAAAGAAAGGAGGGAAGGGAGGAAAGGAAGAAGGGGGAGAGAGAAAGAAAGAGTAAAGGAAGAAGGAAGGAGAGGAAGGA
>PITA01034064.1:0-12043 GCA_004023965.1 Spilogale gracilis | reverse complement strand
GTTTTAATTCATTGAGCTCTTTTTTCTGCAAACCCTTTTGAGGAATGTACAGTCTCCCTTGGACTGTTTAGTGACTGATGTTTCATTTTGTGGTTTTTCCCAGTTTTCCATCTCTTTCTTCTCTCTGGTCAATGTTGTTTTGGCCATTTCAGAGCTCACTTAGACTTCGGGTGGATGTTGTGAAATAATTTGAGGGCTGATGAAACATATCAGAAGAATGTTTTTGGTGCTGACATCTGAATTCTGGAGATTAGGAATTTGAGATTTGTGAATTTGTTTGAAAGAACTGTTTTTGTTAATATACTTGTCATCTAGGATTTGCTGCGGTATTTCATTCTGGAGCTGGAAAAGGCAGTAAGGGGGAAATACAAGAGGAAAAGAGACAAACATTAACTGAATGATGACCCAGGGTCAGATCCAATGCTAAGGGTGTCCATGCCTTAATCATTAACGTAAAACCTTTTTTATGTAGCAGTTGGGAAAAAGAGGTTGGGGGAGGTGGCAGGAACGGGTTCCTTTCAAAAATACACAGTTCACTAAAAGGTGGTGATACTGCTCTGTGTTTGTGGTTATATACCAGAGTACTTGAAACCGTTGGGATTAGGACCCTTCTCTCTATTACAGAAACATCCCAAATAAGGTTGGCCAGATTATCAAGTTCCTTTATTTTTGGCAGAACTTACATTATTCTGAATTTTATGTTGATCACCAAATCTGCTTGACTATATAGCATGTGTAATTAAAAAGGAAAATTATTATGTATTAAATGTGGTTCATTTGGGAGATGACACACTCCAGATCCTGGGACTTAGGAAAGGTGGGACGCAAGATAGAGTAAAGGGTATTTAATTTTGAAAAGGTTAATGACTGTTGCTCCATTTGGTTTGTCTTATGACTTCTCATGGTGCCACAGATCTATCCATTAACAACACTCATGTAAATGTATCCTTTGCTTAACCTTTAGGAGGCAGACACCTTTCCTTCCCACTCTTTCCTCCCTCTGGCCCTTCCTTTCCTAATAGTGTGGTTCTTGTTATTAAAAAAAAAAAGATTGACAGTTTGTCCTAGAAAGAAGTTGTATGAGTTTCCTACTGTGTTGTAATACATTACCATAAGTATAGTAGCTTAAAAAAATACAGATTTAGTATCTTAAAGTTCTAGAGGTCAGAAGTCCAAAATGGGTGTTAGGGGCTAAAATCAGGGTGTCAACAAAACTCTTCCTTCTAGGCATTGTAGGGGAGAGAATCTGTTTCCTTGCTCTTTCTGGCTTCTAGAAACTGCCCTCATTCCTTGGCTCATGGCCACATCACTTCCACTTCTGCTTCTTTGTCATGTGTTCTCTCATTCTGATCCTCCTGCTTGTCCTCTTCCTCCTTTTTTTTTTTCTTCTGCTTCCTTATTAGGAGTCTTGTGATTACATTAGACCCACCTGGATGATCCAGACTAGTCTCACTTCCGGATCCTTAACTTAATCACAGGGGTACAGTCCCTTCTGCTATGTAAGGTAATGTATTTACACTGTGCAAAATTAGGACATAGTTATTACTGGGGGACTTTTATTCTGCCTGTCACAGAAATTTTTAGAACTTTCTGATAAAATACCAGATAGCACAACTTTCCCTATATTAGTTCATCATAATGGAGACCAGAGATGATGTCCATCAATCTTTAGAAAAATAATAATTTTTTTTTTAGATTTATTTATTTGAGAGAGCAAATAAATAGGGGCAGATAAATAGTGCACCCAAATAGGGGAAGGGGCAGAGGGAGAGAATCTTCAAGTAGACTCCCTGGTGAGTGTGGACTGACTGTCCATGACTCATGAGGTTATGACCTTTGCAAAACCAAGAGTCAGTCGCTTAGCTAACTGAGCCACTCAGGTGCCTCCCCCCATGATTTCATTTAACACATAAATATGGTTTAATAAAAAATAAAATATGACAAGTCTGGCTAATTTGTATTACTCTGAGTAAAAATGGGGGAAATAGTCAAAGGAAATATAATTTCATTTCTTGTCATAGAGTTTAGTGATAAAACACTATCGCTATTTATCTATCTATCTATTTATTTATTTATTTATTTTGAGAGGAAACACAGCTAGAGAAGGAACACAAGCAAGGGGAGTGAGAGAGGGAGAAGCAGGCCTCCTGCAGATCAGGGAGCCCGATATGGGACTTGATCCGGGGACTTCAGGATCATGACCTGAGCTGAAGGCAGATGCTTAATGACTGAGCCACCCAGGTGCCCCTATTTATTTATTTTTTAAAACCCAAATGAATATTCATCTCACAGTTCCCCATGAAAAGTCTTATTTTCACAAATTGCTTTTCAAATATCCAACCTTCATATATAAACAATATCATTTGTCTTCTTCTGAAAAGGAAAATAAAATCAAATGACTCTTATATTCTCTTGGAAAGGCTATGTTATTTTCTCAGTTGGTTTAAACTGTGAAGTTGCCTTTAAAAATAGATTCTTCATCCAAGGAGATGATGAGATCAGTAAGGTACCTAAGAGAGGTATCTTTAGAATGGGAGATGTCAAAGTGAAAAGTAATAGTCCTTGTTGAAATTTTCTTTTTTCTTTCTTTCTTTCTTTTTTTCTTAATAGATTTTATTTATTTATTTGAGAGAGAACAAGCGGAGGGGAGAGACAGAGGAAGGTGGGGAGGGGGAAGCAGGCTCCGCACCCAGCGGGGAGCCTGACACTGGCCTTGATCCCAGGAATCCAGGATCATGACCTGAGGTGAAGGCAGGCGCCCAACCAACTGAGCCACTCAGGCACCCCCTCATAGAAATTTTCTTTTAAGTTCTTTTTAGGCTGGCTTTCTTTCTGTCTGTCTGTCTTTCTGTTCTTTCTGTCTATCTTTCTATTCTTTCTTTCTTTCTAATATCTATTTAATTCCTTCTCTTTCTCTCTCTCTCTTTTTAAGTGGCTTGAAACAACACCCATTATTACTTAAGTTTCTGTGGGTCAGGAGTCTGGGCTTTGGTTGGTGATGAGTTTCTGTGCAGGATCTCACAAGGCTGCATTTATACTTGGTTTTTAGAGCAGTGTGGAATTATAATTGAGCAAAGACCACAAAGATCTTGGTAAGAGAGATTTTAAGAATTAAATATGAATATAATTGCTAACAAGCCATACTTTATATATGGTGGAGAGAACCTGGAAAGTAGATAAAAAGCAAAAAAAAAAGTGTCTAAAAGTTTATCTTTCTACTTGAAATATATGAAATTCGAAATTAAGGGAGGCAGGATGATCAGACTTGGACCTTTGACGCTTGTTGAGTATTTTCTGCTCACTGCCACCGCCACAGCCCTACCCGAGAATAGAGGATTCCTTTTTTACTGTTTTTTTTCCCCCCATAGATAAGGCCTGTTAATAAACTGCCAGGATTCCTGTAAGGAGCAAGCAGAGCAATTACAATAGAGTGCCGTTGCTATGCAGCTGAACCATAGGCCTGTAATAATACTCTGGGGACAGAGATAAGTGTCCTTACACATGCCACAGCTCTTGGGTGCCCTGCTAACTCGGCGTACTAGCCTGAGTCTGTAAGGTGGCTGCAGCCTCCTCCCCTTGCAGAGTGTTATGTACATAAAAGGGGCTCTAGAAAGAGGTCTCACTGCTCTTCTGAGGGAGTACCAGATGACTTGTTGCATTAGTTTGATTTTTACAGGAAGCTGGAAAATAACAAGCAGTTTCCCAAGGTTTGTAAATTTTATCAGTTCATTAACACCGCATACCCTATGACTTTAGGTTCACTTCGGGTTATGGAATTGAATTCATTAAAGTGGGGTATAAAACTGGAGCTAAGTTAGCAGGCAGTTTTAGGGAGAAAGGGACTATGACATTAGTGAGACTGGGAGAGTATTCCTTTTGGAATATTTATTTTTCTACCCTAAAGTTGCTCTTTTGTCAAAACTCAGGGACATTTTATAATTTAGAACCTTCAGTTCTCATGGAAGGCAGAGGAAGAAAGAGAAGTTAAATAAAATCGCTCAATCTTAACTTTGTTCAGAGCTGGGGCATGTGGCCATAAGCTTCCATCATTTCATTATCAAATTTATCTAAATTATATGGAATAATTGTTATGTCCTAAATGTCTGTATCTATTTAGATGTAAGCAGATGTTTGTTAATAGATTTTAATGCATTTTATACAGTTTTGCCAACCTTTTTATTTAAATATAATATTTTGGGGTCACCATTGACTAAAATACTTAAATTAGAAAAAGTGGGAAATCAGATGTTTATAGTACCTTATAATTTACTTTTGGGGTTAGCTGTTCAGTTTAACCTCATTTGCACTCCTGCTGTTTTCTGAAATGGCTTCAAGCACCAAACTTGGAAGAGCAGAGGTGCTGGGATTCGGGCTGCAGGGGTATCTTCCACTCCCCTTTGTGGTGATCGTTTATAAAGGCATATGCACAGATCTTTCACCCAGTTCTAAAAGTGGAACACTGTTCCACTATGCTATAAGAATTTCAGAATCGATTGAACTCCTCTTTGGAAAGATGTGGCAAACTCATGTCAGATAAATACAGTACTTAACTAATTTGGCCAGTACAGACACCACATACTAAAGCTGTCTTGTCCTGTAAAAATGTCAAGGGTGTAAATGCCCAAATTTTAACTTTGAATTTTTATACCTTGGTGTAATGGGTAACTGTGGCTAGGAAAAAAAAAAAAAGTCGTATATGTTAAAGGCGCTCTATGCTCCCGCCTTCTTTATGGATCCATTTTCTACTCCTTTGTTATTCCCCTCCCACCTTTCCCTTTTAGGCCAACATTCCTACTTGCCAGGCACTGTTATAGATGCCTTTGTATGTGTTAAGTTAATCTGCATAACAACCCCAGGAGGTAAGTGTCATCATCTTCATTTTACAGTTGAGGAGATGGGGGTGCAGAGGGGATAAGTGACTTGCCCAGGATGACAGGGATTATAGCGAGTGGCGGAGCTGTGATTCTGGAGTCTGTGTCCTCGCATCCTGCGGACACCATGCTGTCTTTGCCACAGTCCCATTTCTGATTTGTGATATCTTGCTGTAATTGTATAACCTCAGATCGTCTTTGGAGCATGGTGAATGTACAAATGAACAAATAGATAAAACCCCTCAGTGTATGCTTTGCCTCTGTTTTTGTTCAATAATATTTTGATTGAGCCAGTTAAGCTTCCAATATATTATTAAATATCTTGGCTGAAATATACTTCTAGAATCAGCTTTGGAGTCTTCTCATCATATGGCAAATGTCTTAAGAGTAGATAATTTGTTTTCTGTTTTTCAGGGTTTAATTTTGATAGTTCTATTGTAAGGTGCGATTAGGTTTCTTTCTCTGAAGGCACAGCTGTAACTGTTGTTACAACAAATGGCTGTTAGAGAAAACTGTTTTGTTGGAGAACAGGGTTGAGGAGATGGGCTTCAATGAAGTGTTTCTTTGGTCTGTCATAGACTTAATAGGAGGTCAAAACCTGCTCTGAAGAACTGTTAGTGGCAGGTGCCGTTTCTGTCACCACGATGGTCTCTGCTAATTTTTAATGCCTTGACATCCCCAAATAGAAGCATTCTGTCATTCTCTCAGTCCTGCCATTTGTGGAAAGATTTTGATCAGGGTGCTTTTTGCTTCTTATTTTTTTAGTGAGACACAGCATCGTATTTCATATAGAAATGTCTGCTCAGCATGGAGTCTGCTTCTCCCTCTGCCTCTTCCTTCCCCCTGCTCCTGCTCTCTCTCTCTGTCTCCCTCTCAAATAAATAAAATCTTAAAAAAAATTAATCTTCTTTACTTAACATAATATTTTAGTAAAGGTTGTTTTTTAGCAAGTAGATATTAGTTTAGATCTGCCCTTCCTTTGAAAAATTTCACATGTTATAGGACTTACCTCAGGATATTTTTTACTTTTGTGGAATACAGTTTATGTTTCAGGTTTACATTTTCTTCTTTTAGACTTTCTTCTGAAAAAATTTTAATGTAGATTTATTAGTAAATTCTCATCATAATTAGAATTATTGTAATCCACTTTTTCTTAAGCAGGTAAACAATTAAATTTTTAAATGAGTAATAATAATTTCAAACAAGCAGTTGAAAGCCTTATTTAAAATCAAATAAACTGGGGCGCCTGGGTGGCTCAGTTGGTTAAGCGACTGCCTTCGGCTCAGGTCATGATCCCGGAGACCCGGGATCGAGCCCCACATCGGGCTCCCTGCTTGGCAGGAAGCCTGCTTCTCCCTCTCTCACTCCCCCTGCTTGTGTTCCCTCTCTGGCTGTGTTTCTCTCTGTCAAATAAATAAAATCTTTAAAAAAAAAAAATAAAATCAAATAAACTTAAAAAGATAGGCCTTCTGCATCTGTTGAGAATTTTTGTTAGACTTGTATCAATTACCATAATCATTAAGAAATGCATCATGTTTGTTGTTTGCTTCTAAGGAGTTCATGTTCCTTATTACATCTGTTAGTAGACAAGTGAGTGCTTTCTTCTGTTTTCAGCACAGCCTTGACATTGATACATCAGATTCTGGCTTGCAAAAGATGAGGAAGACCTTTAACAGGTTACTGTTTCCCTGGCAAGTGGAAAAATGAAATTAACACACAGTTTCATTATCAGCTTATAGATCAGATTCCTCCCCACCCCCATTTTAAAAGAACAAGGGGCACCAGGGTAGCACAGTCAGTTAGGCGTCCACCTCTTGGTTTGGTCAGGTCATGATCTCAGGGTCTGAGAGGGAGCCCTCACTGGCTCAATGTGGAGTCTGCTTGAGATTCTCTCTCTCTCTTTCCCCTCTGCCCCTTCCCCCCCTCACATACTTGTGCATGCTCTCTCTAAAGCAAATAAAAATTTAAAAGAACAACAGTCAGTATCTAATTAACAAACAGATTTGTTTCAGTTTCTTTTTAAATTCGGTTTCAGTACCTCATAGCATGTTTCCTTAACTGTCATGTTAGGAAGCCAAGGCGTCATATTGGTGGCCTCAATGTCCTGTGGTTTCTGTAGGAAGAGTATGTCCCCAGTTCCCTTCAGAAAAGTGAAACACCTGGATGCATGACCCTTCTTTTACCTCAGCCAACCCATTTCCATCTGGTAGCATGGGGAGAAGAGCTGGCTTTCCTCTGGATCCCTCCCTGGTGTCACCTGAAACTCTTGGCTTCCTGTTTTATACCCCACCACGGGCAAATGCTTCCTGCAGGTCTCCCCAGTTGGCCTGGGAATGCACCCTCCATCCTGCTTCCCTCCAAGATGACAGCTCTTCCCTGCCTCCCCAGTAGCTGCATGGGAAGCTGGGGCAGGGTCCCTTGTGAGCCTGAGGCTTTCAAGTCTGGGGCGGGGGTGGGTGGCACTGCTGCTTTTTCTTTTTAATGAAGACAATGTGATGTAGAGGAGGAATGAAACATGTGGAGCTGGTATACTTGGAATTACGCTGATACGCCTGTTTCTTCACTATGAGATCTTGGGCAAATCATTTAGCTTTTATGTTGTTGTGGGTTGTGGTGGTAGTTTGGTGTATCTGGTGAGTGGGTTGTATTAGGTCACCTTTAACATTCTTTCCTACTTTAACATTATACACAACGAGCATGTGTTTCTGAATGGGGATTATGAATGATTAGGTTCTTAAAAGATAGCAAAACAGGATCTTTTTACCTCACAGACTTTTACCCATCATTGAACACAAATTAGGTTGTTTAGAGTTGTATATCTTAGGAAAACTGACATTATAATCTCAGTCTGTTACCAGTGAGATGCCGTGGTGTCTAGTGGGGCTAAATCATGTTGTATAGAAATACGATGTTAACATTATATCTGTTTTTAGCAGGTACACACATTTTAGTTATTTACTGAATATACAGGTTGTCATTCTTTTATTTCCTACAACCTACCATTAAGTGGGAGACATGTATATAAGAAAGTAAAGCACTATTGAGAAATAAAAGTGCCATATTTAAAATTCCTAAAAACTTGCAAGGTTTTTAGGAATGGTTTTTGGAATTTGTGATGTGGAAAGGAACTGAAAAAAGATTTTTAAAAGTTACACTCCTGTAGTTGAGAGTCTGTCTAAAATCTGCCTCTTTTCCAGTCTTAGTTCAGGGTGGTAGTCGTAACTGACTCTGTAAGTACGCTGCCCCAGGGGGACTCATCAGTGGGCACCATTCACCGTGATCTTACCAGCTGTCCCAGTGAAAGATGGGATGTTGCGTTAACTGTGTGCTGACACCAAGCAACAATCAATTTATATTATTTGCAGTTTTTCTTTCAAGTAGAGCTATGAAAGATAGTATACTAGAGACTCTAATTTGTTGGGTTTCTGATGTTTTATGACATGGTAATTATAAGGGGACACCTTTTTTTTTTAAAGATTTACTAATTTGGGAGAGAGTGTATAAGTGTAGGGAGGGGCAGAGGGAGGAGCAGAGGGAGGGGGAGAGAATCTCAGGCAGACTCCCTGCTGGGTGGGGAGCCCAACACAGGGCTCGATCTCATGACCCTGAGATCATGGTTGAGCCGAAATCAAGAGTTGAATGTTTAACTGACTGAGCCACCCAGGTGCCTTAAAGAGGCAGTATTTTAAAATTTAAAATTTAATTTATGCTGACTAGGTTCTACAGCAGGCTTGTTTAATATAGAATTGAAAGTAGGTATACTCCTTTAGATAGTGCCCAGCACCCTCATACCCCTTCTGGGAAAGGATGCTAGGAACCATCCAGAAGTTATGCTTCACTCAGGGAGGGGCAGTTGAGGTTTGTTCCCTGGGACCAGCCCCATTCCATGAATTCTTGTGACTGATGGGACTGACTTTTGGGGGGGAGAGAGTGAAGGAATTTGGGGTGGGGTGGTATCATGGAGCTTAAGGGAGAGCATAAAGGAGCAAATCTGGGGCCAAAAGAGGGATTAGTGTTTTTTAAGAGAGGGTGGGGAGATTTGGGAGGAGTGAGCCAATAGCGTAGGTAGTCCTCACACAGTCCTGCCTCCCAGCTGTTCCCTTTGCCATCAGATGCTGAATGATTTGACATTGTGGGCAGCCACAGGGGGCGGTGGGTGATAGAGAAGGCTCTGCACCCCATGGGATCCACATCACACAGTCTGGCATCTGCCCTCCTGCAACAAATTTGCCAGCTAACCGTTATTCCGAAATTATTGAAATCCATGTCACTGACTAATAAACACAGACTACCAGCAGGTGGTAAAAAATGTCCAGTTTCTATTATTAGATTTTGCTCCATCTGCTAATTATAAAAATATCAGTGATTCATTTTTTTGACCTCTTGAATGAAGCTAAGGGAAACTGTAGTGTATTTTTTTTTAGTGTAGAATATTTCTTACTAATTACATGAAATAGGCTTCATTTGAGTAGCAATTCGTAAAGTTTTTTTTTTTAATCAGAGAGAATTAGCACAAGCAGGGGGAGTGGCAGAGGGAGAAGCAGGCTCCCTGCTGAGCAAGGAACCTGATGTAGGACTCATCCCAGGACCTTAGAATCGTGACCTGAGCCGAAGGCAGCCACTTAACTGGCTGAACAACCCAGGTGTTCCACAATTAGTAAATAGAATGATGTTTCATGCTGATTCTAGTAATCAGTAGTCCATAGTGCAGTTTTCTTTATTAAAAAGTGGTTAGATGTAGTTGTTTTTAATTTCATTGTTTAATTTAGGAAATGACCAGAAGATATTAGGTAACTGATAGGCCATTCCCTACTTCCTTATTGTTGTTTTTTTCTCTATACTAATTGCAAACATGCATTTTAAGGGCTTTTTTTCCTCCACTGTATCAGATTTTGTTAATTCATAATTCTGGTTTTCTTCGTTTTCATTTCAAATCATTTGTCTTTGTCCTTTTTGTTTTCAGACTTGCTGGAGCATTTAGTATCAAAAGTTAATTATAACATGTCTTTTCTCTTAGGATATTAACATTGAAGTATTTAAGAGTAAAACGGGAATCATACATGCAGTTTCCTCTCAGATGATTTAAAAATTTTATATTTATGTATTTGTAGTATGTGATGATTAGGTAGATAGATGTAGATGTGGATAGATAGGAGACAAAGCAAGTATGGTAAATGTTAACACCTCAAGGAATGTGAGTGAAGAGTATACAGAAATTCTTTTAGTATCTTGGTAGCTTTTCTGTAAATATGTAGTAATTAAAAAAAGTTAATTTTACTTGTCCTAAAATAATCTGTCTACAAATATAAAACTGTAAGTAATAAGTTGTTTTTTTCCCCACTGTAGGAATCTCTAATGTGAAATGTATTCTGTGAATAAATATTTTTTAAAAAATAAAGTTCTAGGGGTGCCTGGGTGGCTCAGTTGGTTAAGCATCTGCCTTCGGCCAAAGCCATGATCTCAGAGTCTTGGGATCGAGCCCAGCCTTCTTCTCCCTATCCCTCTGCCCCTCCCCTCCGCTCATGCTCTCTCTCAAATAAATAAATAAAATCTTGAAAAGAATAATAAAAATTTATATAATTAAAAAAGAAGTTAACTTCCAATAGGCTGAAGTAAACTTTTTGTATCTTTGGGGGAAAAAAAATCTGTGGGAAATTTCAGTTGATTTCTTTTTTTTAAGATTTTATTTGTTTATTTGACAGAGAGAGAGAGAGATCACAAGTAGGCAGAGAGGAAGGCAGAGAAAGAGGGAGAAGCAGACTCCCCATTGGGCAGAGAGCCCGATGTGGGACTTGATCCCAGGACCCTGAGATCATGGTCTGAGCCAAAGGCAGAGGCTTAACCCACTGAGCCACCCAGGCACCCTTTAATTGATTTCTTAGAGTACTGGTTTTCAGAAATACTGTTTGTTTTGGATAACAAATAGGTAAGAGACTTTATTGGAGTTTAGGTGGATGGCCCAGCAGTCAGTCAGATGTTACTTGAATGAAGTCCTTGTAACCCAGGGTTTGGGTTTTAGTTTTGAAGGTGTAATGACCTCGCTGAAGGTCTTGTAAAGACCTTCTTGTCTTGTCTCCACTCAGGAAGATTGACCCGTTACTGGTAAATAAACTCCCAGGACACTGATGTATAAACCAGTACAGCAGTTTCTTAATCTAGTGAAAAGAATGCAGTTGCCACATGGATTAGATGTTTGTGCTGGATGGAAGACTAGTGTGTTCTCCCCACCAGAAAAGCTGCAGGAGAAGCCATGGTGGGGAAGTGGGGATAACAGAGACCATTTTGAAGAGCAAACTTTTTTTTTATTTTGATGACGTCCAGCTTACCTGTTTTTTTTTTTTTCTTTCTTTTGTGGTTCATGCTTTTGATGTCATATTTAAGAAGTCTTTGCCTAACTCAAGATCATAAAGATTTTCAGGACCACAGCACTTGGAAGAAAATTAACAACATTAAATACTGCTAGGAAACAAATATCACACAAAGAAAAAGAAAAGGGAATATAGAGCACATTAAGGTAGAAATTTTCACATGCAAAAATACAGTAACAAAAGTTGCTGATTCTACTTTTTATGAATCAACCACGGGGAAAAAGTATTTTAATTTGTAAGGGATCGTTGATAATTATTATGCATTTAAAAGGCTTGCTCTAACAAAGATCTGTGGAGGATCTGAGTTTGGTTTAATATAGTTACGATCATCCCCTTTGTGAAAATGTATTTAATGGAGCTACTTTAGTGTGGTCATTTGGACACTGTGTCTTCTGTGTTATGTTTCTTGAGAAATGTACTATTGCAGTGGAATTTCAGGAAAATCAGTATTTTACCTTTTTAAATTTTAATGGTCAAAAGAGACTGATATATATTTTAAAGATATTCAAGACTAGGAGATTCAGTGAAATGGGATCGTGGACCTTGGCCTCTGTTCTTTGCATTTGTGTGATGGGAAAAACTTGCCTTAGTTTCCTACACTATGACTCCCAGTTCAGGAGAATGGGTTATGGAGAAATTGTATCTATGCTGTCCAGATTCCCCATGAACCACAGAAATTTCTGTAGCACTGCATGCTAGGGAGTTGTCAGAAAGCTTTAACAAAAGGAAGGTGACATCTTGGAATACTGTTAAACAGTGTTTGAGCTCTTGCTGTGTTAGAGTGAGTGTTGACTTGCTGGCCAG
>PITA01034063.1:0-12046 GCA_004023965.1 Spilogale gracilis | reverse complement strand
AAACCATGTGATACTTGACTTTCTCTTCTTGGCTTATTTCACTCAGCATAATCTCTTCCAGTCCAGTCCATGTTGCTACAAAAGTTGGATATTCGTCCTTTCTGATGGAGGCATAGTATTCCATTGTATATATGTACCACATCTTCTTTATCCATTCATCTGTTGATGGGCACCTTGGCTCTTTCCAGTTTGGCGATTGTGGCTATTGCTGCGATGAACATTGGGGTGCATATGGCCCTTCTTTTCACTACATCCGTATCTTTGGGGTAAATGCCCAGTAGTGCAATTGCAGGGTCATAGGGTAGCTCTGTCTTTAATTTTTTAAGGAATCTCCACACTGAATCAATAAGATCGATAAACCATTGGCCAAACTGACCCAAAAGAAAAGGGAGAAGACCCAGATTAACAAAATCATGAATGAAAGGGGAGAGATCACGACTAACACCAAGGAAATAGAAACAATCATCAAAAATTACTATCAACAATTATATGCCAATATGTTTAACAATCTAGAGGAGATGGATACATTCCTAGAAACCTATAAGCTCCCAAGACTGAAACAGGAAGACATTGACGATCTGAATAGACCTATATCTAGTAACAAGATCGAAGTAGTGATCAAAAACCTCCCCAAAAACAAGAGTCCAGGCCCAGATGGATTCCCTGGGAAATTCTACCAAACATTCAAAGAAGAAATAACACCTATTCTCCTGAAGCTCTTTCAAAAAATAGAAACGGAAGGAAAACTTCCAGACTCTTTCTATGAAGCCAGCATCACTCTAATCCCCAAACCAGACAAAGACCCCATCAAAAAGGAGAACTTCAGACCAATATCTCTGATGAATAGGTTTTATTTCTAAATTTTGTCCTTTTACTTCTTTTCCTGATTTGAAACAGTTCTTCCTTTCTTGGTCTATTTCTTCTTAGTTTTTAATTTCTGATTTAAGACGGAATTTTCGTTGTCCCCCATATCTAAATGCAGTTTGATAATATCTACTTTAGATTAGAATTGTTGTATTGTAGTTTTCTTCCACTTCAGAGTTGGGGTTTTGGGGTGGGGGTTTCATCAGCTTAATTGCTTAGATTCTCATTTTTTGTTTTCTTTTTATAATTTATATAGATAGGACTGCTTCATTTCTGTGGGCAGATTGGTGGCTTGGGGTGATTTACAAGCTTCCAACTTCTGGTGGTTCCACAAAGTATGGTGTGTTTGTTGTGTTTTTAAGGAGAGGAATTAAAAAACCATCAATTTATTGGGTACTGCTTTTTAAGGAGATAAATTATAGGTCCACAATTTGTTTAAGCTCTTTTTTTTTTTAAGATTGTATTTATTCATTTGAGAGAGACAGAGAACACAAGCAGACTCCCCGCTGAGGTGAAAGCTGGACATGGGGCTCAATCCCAGGTCCTGGACATCATGACCTGAGTTGAAGGTAGATGCTTAACTATCCGAGCCATCCAGGTGCCATAGGTGCACAACTTTTACAGTTTAAGTCTTGTGGGATTTTAAATTCTCTTTTGCTTTTTCTTTTTACTACATTTTTTCACAGGCTGTCTCCTATTCCTTCTTAACATTCTTCCTCCCACCCCCAAAGCATTACTTTTCTTGTGTGTGTACTTTTAATACTTTTTTAACCAGTCAGTATCTATCTATCTACCAGGACATTTTTTCAGTATTGTCACACTTAAGGTGACTTTTTCTTTCTGGCTTGGTTTTTAGGTTTGTATCTAGTTCTTTTCTCTCTTTTACAATTTTTCCCAAAGTACCCTTTCTCTTCATGGAAGTTTGTTGTGGGAGAAGAGGGGGAAAAACTTGCTGGGATTTGCTGTGTACCTTATGCCTGCAGATAATTTGAAGTTTGGATGTTCTGTTTTTTGGTTATACTGAGGATATCAGTTTTGTGATGTTTTATTCATTCTTTTTGTTCTTTAAAAGGAATATAGAAATGATTGTAATATTTATGAACTCAAACCTTTTATTTGTGTTCCATTCCTTGAACAGTTTTAAATAGTCAACTAATTGATGTCTTCATTTAAGTTCAGTGTTTTTATAGTAATTTTAACGTAATTTTGGCAGTCCTGTTTTTATTACATTTAAGGGTTCACTGTGATGGCTCTAAAATATAAGGAAGAAACCCACAATAATATTCATATTTAATATTTTAGAATCAGTTAGGTCTAAGCAAATATTCCTGGTAGAATTAGGGTTGATAGTTCCTGAAATAAATTTTGGAAGACAAAGAATAAGTTGATGAATTTCTGTTAAAAATATTAAGGTCTTATTTTATGAGTTTGCAATAATAATTCTTTTTTTCTGTTGTTGTTACAGTTGGTAGTGTCCTTACTTCTGTGCCTTCTGGACTGGATCATGGCCTTACCTCTGAAGACTCTGCTCCAACCAGTCCATGCTACAGGAGCAGAAAATGATAAAATAGAAAAATCTGTTCTCAATTGCATTTATAAGGTCAACTTGTTTGCTTTATTGTTTATTTGGTAACCAACAGTTTTTAAAACCAAAAGAAATCACAGTTCTTGCATTACATTTTTATTTTTTTAGAGTTGGGTATTTTCTGAGAATGTAGATTTATCTTACAGTACCTAAGGATAATTAAAACTCCCTACAACACACTGTTGTTTCACTGCAGAGTTTTGAAAGGAGTAAAATCTTTGTTGAATGTGAGATTCTTTAGTTAAATTTCACTCATTCTTCATTTGAAGAAGTATTAAATTTTACCTTGATTGAAGAACTGAGTTTTAAAATATTTAAAGTTTTGTCAAGTTCTTATATTACCAGTTGACATTTTTCTCCTTTTATCTTATTTATCTTTACTGAAAAGGAAAACTATGTTTTCCCCTCATACTTGCAGGTATTACATGGCTGTGTTTATGGAGCTCAGTGTTTTAGCAATCCAAGGTATTTTCCACTGAGCCTCTCTGATTTGGCATCTGTAGATTATGATCCTTTTATGCATTTGGAAAGCCTGAAAGAGCCTGAACCTCTGCACTCTCCGGATTCAGAACGATCTTCTAAACTTCAGCCAGTGACAGAAGGTAAACTGAACTCACTTCAGGACCATACTGTTTCTTGGGGTCTCTCAAAAATATATGGAGATGAATATATCTTACTTTGTAGTTGTTTACCTCATCATGTATAGTATAGCAAAGTTCATTTTTAGTTTAAGAAATAACTTCAGAAATACAGTTACTATGATTATATGTGATGACATTCCATTTATACCTACAGTTAAGTTATTCTGATAAGTTCTTTTTGATATTTTATACATCATAGTATTTATATACTGGAATAACATATTTAGCTTTGAAGCTTAACAGATGTGGTACTGAATTTTGACTATTTACTAGCTGAGTGGCTCTGTCAATTTCCTTATTTGTAAAATGGGGATAATATTTATTCCCTCATGGTTGTTTTGAGTCCTGAATAAGATAGTATGTGTAAAACCCTTTGCACAGTTCTTGATAGATAGTGAACTCAGTACCTTTTTTTTAAACCTCATTGTTTCTGCATTCAGAGAATTTACTTTCCGATATAAGAGAAAGATGTAAATCAATAACCTCTAAATATGAGTATAAAAGTGAAAGTATACTTAAAATATGGAAGTAGCCCGGAGGAACCCAGCAATTATTGAAGAGTTTTACGAAGGTTATATACATGATAAATTTAGTATTAAGAGCATTTTGAAAACAGTATTTTATAGGAGTTAGAAGATTATGGCCCATATCTGCCACCTGTTTCTGTAAATAAAGCTTTATTTACATCCATATTATTCATGATGGTTGCTTTTGTGCAACAACACAGTAGTGTTGTATAGTTGCAAAGGAGATCATGTGGTCCATAAAACTGAAAATTTTTACTGTCTGGCCCCTTACAGAAAGAGTTTGCTAATCTCTGGTATGTTAGATTGGTCTTAGGAAAGTTAACCCAGGAGCAGAGAGACCAATCATGAGGCTATTGCAGTAGGCCAGACAAGAATCGCTAAAGGCTTACATTGGTTAGATTTCCCCCAAAATAGGCCAAGAATATGAGATTGGTTAGCAGTTTGAGAGGGAAAATGAAGAGAGCAGTGTTGGAAATGGTTAAGTTTGGAGTGCCTGTTGGTTATTCATATGAAGACCACTAGCAGGCAGTCTCTGGTATATGCAGATGTCGAATATAGCAGAAAGGTCTTTGCTAGGAGTGTGTGTGAGTGTGTGTGTGTGCGCGCGTGCCACGCTCGCACGGACGTGAATGCATGCCTGTGTTTGTGTGTATTCTGAGAAAAGTTGGAAAGGAAGGAAAACGGGAAAGTAACTTCTCAGAAATAAAGACAGGAAGAAGATATTTAAAAGACTGGGCACTGTATTAAGTGATAGGTTGAATACAGAAAAGCTGAAAAATATGTCTGCTTTAATTTCAGCAGAGAAGCAGGAGGGAGAAGTGGATGGCTGTGGATTGAGGAAGCAAGGAGTCGGTTAAAGAAATAGAGCCATTTAGCAAAAGTACTCATAAAAATAAATAAATAAATATTTTTAAAAAGTACTCTTTAAAGAAGTTTGTGTAAAAAAAAAATGAAAAGACAGTGTTGAGCAAAAGGATGATTCAGGGATAAAGGAATTCTAAGGATGAAGAGAGTTGAACTTTTAATTATAAACTGAGAAGGAAGGTAGGAATGGGGATCATTTGTAGGATGAAGTTCCTAAAGAGTGAGCTAGAAAGTATAAGTGCTAATATTAGTCCTTGACCCAGAAAGAAATTGGCCCAGAAAGAAGAAGAAAATGGAAGTAAATTAAGGGAATTGGCAGAAGTTATTGAGAGCCCAACAGAAAATGGAAACTACAAAGTTTTGGTTGTACCAGTCAACATTCGGTAGGGTGGATGTGTGGAAAAACATGGAAACTGTGCCTTTCAGAATATTGGTATATGATTTAGCTATGGAATGTAGGCTTAGTGAGGATTGAACTGATGCTTGGAAATGGCTAATAAGTTAGAAGAAAATGGAATGATCCAGTGAATTATAAAGTAGATATTGGTAATAAGAAGCTAGAAGAGTGATTCTCAGGGGGCACCTGGGTGGTTCGGTAGGTTAAGCAGCTGCCTTCAGCTCATGTCATAATCTCAGGGTCCTGGGATCAAGCCCCACATAGGGCTCCCGTCTCAGTGTGGAGTCTGCTTCTCCCTCTGTGTTCTCTTTCTATCTCTCATGCTCTCCCTCTCTCCCTCAAAAAAAACACAAAAAACAAAAAACAAAACAAAACAAAAAACCCAGAACAAACAAACAAAAAACCAGTGATTCTCAGCCTTAGTTGCACATTAAATTACTTCTGCTCTGTTCCCATCTGTAGAGATTTTGATATCTTGATTTGGGATAGCTAGAAGTTTTTACAGCTTTGCAGGTGATTAATATGTAGCCAAGATTGACAGTCACAGAGAGTATCAGTGTGTTAAGACAGTGGTTTTTAAATGAGTTTTTAAGCAGTAAAACCCCTTCAAATAAATTTCACAAGGAAGCTCAATTTGTAAAACTTCTAAAACTAAAGCTGCAGCAGGGTAGAGGCCTGGTATCCTACTGACTTTTGTCTGTCTTCTCCAAGAGCCTTCTCCAGGGGCTCTACAGAACAGAATGGGAAAAATCACTGGATTGGGAGATTATGGTCAAAGAGTGAGCTGTTAAGGAGGAGTTTGGTTTTTAAAGGTGGAATAGTTGTACATGATTAAGACATCTAAGATGTGGCCATGATAATGGATTGCTGATGTAGAATGCAAGTGAAGATAAAAAAGTTACACATCAAAAGAATAGGGCTAGGGTTTGGGGTTGACCAGAAGTTGCTAAGAGTTTGTTCAAAACACAAATACAGTTGACCTGACCAACAGGGGTTTGAACTGTGCAGGTCCATCTACACATAGGTTTTGGGTTTTGTTGGTTTGTTTTTTTACTTTAAATGTATTTTTCTCTTCCCTATGATTTTTTTTTTCCTCTAGCTTACTTCACTGTAAGAATACAGTATATAATACATATAACATTCAAAATATGTGTTAATCACCTGCTATGCCATTGGTAAGGCTTCCTGTCAACAGTAGGCTATTGGTAGTTAAGTTTTGGGGAAGTCAAACGTTAAACATGGATTTTCAACTGCATGGGGGGCAGTCAGCACCCCTGATCCGCATATTGTTCAAGGGTCAGCTATACTAGTGAAATAGGAATATAAGATTTAAACTTTAGCTCAAATATAGTAGAGATATACTGGGAAGTAAAGTATAGCAAAATAATTTAGACCATGATTGATAAATAGGCAGCTTTACATACTATTTCTTTAGATTTGGTATAGTAAAATGTAGTGCTTATTTTACTTAAAAACAAAGTTGTATGAAAAGATTAGCTGCTTTTTTAGGGTAAAATGATAAAGTTTGATTGAGGGAATTATAGTTTACTTGTTAAACAGTGAAATAAATAGTTTACTTATGTAAAGAGGTTTTAATGTATTTCAGACAATTTACTATACCATTGTGACTGGAGAAGATACAAAAGTAAAGATTTAAATAGATGAACTTTATATCGATACCAAGTAATCCCTGGAGTATTATTATCTAAATGTATTAAGTTGTACCCTTTGGACTTTCTTAAAGATATAAAAGACTAGATAAATGAGGAACCTTTTATGAACAGCTGTAAGCCAACAGTAGGTGATTCTGTGGTCTGTAGTGACTACATGCTGTGTTGTTGTGTTTTTTTTTTAATGTGGCAAAGTGACTAATCACTGGGCCCTTGTCTAAGGCATGCTTCATCATCTTAAAGTACTTTTTTGGCCAAAGATTTCTCAACATAGAGTGTCCCTAATAAGCTCAGTATTGGATCGAACAAGTCTGATTTGAGAACTATTGGCAGGAGTAGCTGTAATTTTTTAATTTACTAAATAATGAAGCAAGGTAGTAAAGTTGGCTTTTTGTCAAATGGCAGTATTATTAGCAAGAAGTCATCATTTGCAGGGTCAGAGTGAAAGGAGGCTCCGAAGGATTCATTCTGTCCTAATTATAGTTTCACCTATACATATTAGGCAAAGCTAATATTTAAAGCATTTGCCAAAATTAACTTCCTCTGCATGTTCTATTACAGTGCAATGAATTGTGGCAGCTTTTTATGTCTTGCTGCTTTTGTATGCCATAATAATCTGTCATTATGGGTTTGCTGCAAATGCTGTAGGGTTTGTTTAATATGACAATCTGAAAAGACAACCCTGAATAGACTTATTTAAATGAGTGCTAGTTCCGCAAAGCCTTAGGAGCATCGATATCCTCATGTTGCATTTTCTCACAAGGCTAGTTATTTAGAATTTCACTTTGAGTATCTGAATTAGAGACTTTCATATGTTTTCTTTATATCTAAATAGAAACGAAGAAGAGAGAAACATATGGTCTATAACTAAAAAAAAATCTAAATAAAATTGCCCAGTTAACAAGTTGAGATATTTTTATCCTCTCATATTTATATATATCCTGAATCTAAAGAAGGAGCTTAGGAAAGAAAATGATTTTACCTACATTTAAAATCTAAATATATTTTTTAAGTATTCTCAGTGTTATTATGACCGATTTGTGAACAGGCTCATTTGAATTGCATTACCAGTATCGCTTCCTTTGAGAAGAGGATGTATAGGATGGACAGGTACCTGTACTTAGAGGTTTGTTTTAGGGAAAGAGCTAGGCTCGTTTTTGCAGTTTTTTATAAGTAAGTTTGAAAAAGGAACTCATAAAACCCATGTTACTTATAATGCTCTCAAAATTGAATGATTTATATTGCTTTTGTTATATCCAATTTTGTATATGAGTTTTCAGTTCATCTTTCCAAAAATCTATATTATTCTTAGAGAAAAATGGGGTTTAAAGTGTTGTATGTGATTTGTCCATGATCATAGCTCAGGCTAGAGATGAAGTCAGGAATTTGCCTCTGTTTTGTGATCTGCTTCTATTAAATTACATTCTTTCACTTCTTCAGAAATGCTCTGCTAAAAAGATTGACTGCTTAGAACAAATCACCTGTTTACATTTATCACTCAAAAAGAAAGGAGGAGGAAAATGAACAGAATTTTAATGTCTTTAATTATTAATTTTTTACCATTTAAAATGTGATTTAGTCTCATTAAATGAGGTTTTCAATTGATCAGGCCCCTTTTATATAGTAATTTATGCTAAATAATATACTTTTAATTTACAAAGAAAAAATAAATTTTTAATTCATTGTTTCCATATGTCACAATGATCTGACAAAAGAAAGGGGCAGTTTAACAAAAGAGAAAAATATGAAAATTAGAATTGTGGTAAAGATGGAAATAACACTGAACTGGGAAGCAAAAGACCAGCTTTGTTCTTCTATGGCAGCTAAATCTTATACCCACTTGTCCTCATGTTCAAAATGACAGGTACTGGCTAGATTGTCTGTAAGGCCCCTAACAGCGTGAACATTCATTAAATTCTAAGTTATAATGAGGGAAGGGAAAGCAGACACTAGATTCAAGTCACTCCTCTGTTTCTCATCATCCAGTGACATATCTTTTTACTTGGCTTGCATATGGTCTTAAAAATGTAGGATTGAATTAATGTTAATCATTTAGTGTTATCTGGTGTTGAATAGGTGATTTTCAGAACTAGACATATTTATAATTGAAGAACAGCTCAATATAATTGGAACTTTTTAAGTAAACTAAAATATATATACATATATATAGTCACAAAACTTGATTGGTAATGAAAGAAGATTAAAATTTGGGTACTCTTAACATTTCAAAATCAAAGCCCAGAGAAAACTGTTCTTTTTTAGAGTTGAAATAGGGGAAGAAGATGTTTTTGCTATTAATGACACAGCTGCTGGTTTCTTTCTGATAACTGCCTGTAGCCAGTGTGTTGGTTCTGAATCTTGGGGGCTGTGGCCTTAAAATATAACACTATTCTTTCCTCTTGCCCCCCCCTTTTTTTAAAGCTTTTATTTATTTGACAGAGAGAAATACAGGTACAGAGGGAACACAAGCAGGCAGAGAGAAAGAGAGAGAAGCAGGCTTCCCGCTGAGCAGGGAGCACAGTGCAGGGCTCGATTCCAGGACCCTGGGATCATGACCTGAGCTGAAGGTAGACGCTTAAGGACTGAGCCACATAGGCACCCCTCTCTTGTCTCTTTTTAAGTGTCATATGAGCAGTGCACAAGCTAATGTCCTTACAAACTTTTTTTTAAAAGATTTTATTTATTTATTTGACACAGAGAGAGATCACAAGTAGGCAGAGAGGCAGGCAGAGAGAGAGGAGGAAGCAGGCTCCCTGCTGAGCTGAGAGCCCAATGCGGGCCTCCATCTCAGGACCCTGAGATCATGACCTGAGCCGAAGGCAGAGGCTTTAACCCACTGAGCCACCCAGGTGCCCCCCTTATAAACTTTTTAAAAAGATTTTATTTGAGAGAGAGCAAGAGAGCACAAGTGGGGGAGAAGGAGAAGCAGGCTTTCCCCAGTGAGCAGGGAGCTTGACTTAGGGCTTGATCCCAGGGTCCTGGGATGACCCATGACTCAAGCTGCAAGCAGCCATTCAACCAAATAAGCCACCCAGGCACCCCTGTCCTTACAGACTTTTAAAGTAGGGTTTATTGAGATATAATTTATATAAAATAAAATTTATTTTTTTCTAAAAATAGGAATTTTACTATATATTGGTGGTTACACAGTTCTGTACAGTTACCAAAATACATCACAAAATACATTTAAAAATAAGGAATTTATTATATGTAGATAGTGCTTTGATCATCAGGACGTTCTCAAATCTATATTTATCATGGCAGGCAGCCATAGTATTCCCTTTTGATCCTTTTGGAGTATAAACAGTACTCAGACAAGATCACTCTAAGACTGGTAGAACAATATGGAGACACAATCATCCTGTAATCATGTCTTTAATTACATAAGACAAGAACACAGTAAACACACACACACACAACTAAACATCCTAACAGGAATGATGAGTACTTCCATACCAATGACAGCTCTTCCCTTGCCTCCTACATGAAAAGAACAAAGATAATCATCACCAGACTTTCCACACTTCCCGACACCACTTATTTCAGAATTGGCTTCCACATCAACCCTACTTAGGATCACACGGCAGTCTTTGGCTAGGGGGCTTTGACAAATTATTGTCTATCTCCATGTCTTCCTTCCTCACTTTATTCTCTCTGTGTGTTTTCTGCCTGCCTTCTCCCTTTTCCTCTTCCTTGAGGTTCTGATATTTCAAGCCCTGAGTGCTATATTCTTTGAGTTTTCTTTTTTTACTATTTAGTATGATTCTTTTTTAAAGATACTCACATGGATATGCTCTTTATCTATTTGCTTTCCCTAATGTGCTTAAGGAAGGAAAGAAAAATGCTTTTTACATAAAACTAACTGCTCAGACTGACCCACAATGACCCAAAAGAATATCTTACAAAAATATAATAGATAAGCAGGCCCATAAAATTTGTTTTCCCTTAAAATGAAGTTTTTGTGGCATATAGTGGCTATACCGACTAACTGTTTAAATTGATTTTGATTTCTAAAGTTTAGCGTAGGATTACTTTTCTCTGAAACTTTTATGTCATTGATAAATGCCATAATTAAATGACATTTAAGGCATGCTGTCTTTCTGAATTTACTTATGAGATAAGAAACTTACTTGGATTTCACTGGCTTTCTAATATGTATACTAAATCATTTTAGGAGATTTATAATACTTGTTATCCTTCTTTTAAAGTATGATTTACATATAAAGGCTTAAGCTTAAATTATGAATCCATTAACAAAACTTTGAAAAAGGGCTTTTTAATAAAATTAATAAAACATCATCAAAGAGAGTTTTCTTTGTTGCCATCATTCCTGTAGTACAGAATCCAAATTGGAAATACTCATATTTACTCTAATATTTTAATGTGATTTTGATAATGTGAGGAAATGTCCATTTGTTGTCTAATAATTTCATTGTTAACATGACTTCCTAGGAAGCAGCAGTATTTCTACTCACTTATATTTCTTATTTCTAGTGAAAACTCAAATGCAACAAGGATTAATCTCTATAGCCGCCCGCACTGTTATTACACATCTAGTAAATCATTTGGGCCATTACCCAATGAGTGGTGGTCCTGCTATGTTAACAAGTCAGGTGTGTGAAAATCATGACAATCATTATAGCGAAAGTACTGAACTTTCTCCTGAACTCTTTGAGAGTCCAAATATCCAGTTCTTTGTGTTGAACAATACCACCTTAGTGTCCTGTATCCAGATCAGATCGGAAGAAAGTATACCTGGAGGAGGTTTATCTGCTGGCCTTGCGTCAGCCAATTCAAATGTCAGAATCATAGTACGTGATCTCTCTGGAAAATATTCATGGGATTCTGCCATCCTGTATGGACCGCCTCCTGTGAGTGGCTTGTCTGAACCTACATCATGCATTCTTTCACTGTCTCGCCAAGAGAAGCCAGAAGAGCCTCCTACATCTAATGAGTGCTTAGAAGATATAACAGTAAATGATGGGATTTCCTTTCAGTTTAAAAGAGGATTTAGAGAAACTGTACCAACTTGGGATACCATAAGAGATGAAGAAGATGTTCTTGATGAGCTTTTACAGTATTTAGGTATAACTAGTCCAGAATGCTTACAGAGAACTGGAATCTCACTTAATATTCCTGCTCCACAACCTGTGTGCATTTCTGAAAAACAGGAAAATGATGTTATTAATGCTATCCTTAAGCAGCATACAGAAGAAAAAGAATTTGTTGAGAAACACTTTAATGACTTAAACATGAAAGCTGTGGAGCAAGATGAACCAACACCTCAAAAGCCTCAGTCAGCATTTTATTATTGCAGATTGCTTCTTAGTATATTGGGAATGAATTCCTGGGACAAAAGGTAAGAATAAAAGAGAATTTTTTTAACATTAGTCTT
Source organism: Spilogale gracilis (assembly GCA_004023965.1). NCBI lineage: Eukaryota > Metazoa > Chordata > Mammalia > Carnivora > Mephitidae > Spilogale > Spilogale gracilis. The sequence goes on along the minus strand of PITA01034063.1, from coordinate 103 downwards.
ATTCATCTTTTGATCAGACATTTTAGTTTCTTTTCTTTTCTTCACCAGATTTTATCTAACAGTTCTTTGGCTTGTCTTGGACAGGTTTGTTTTGTTTTGTTTT
>PITA01034062.1:0-12043 GCA_004023965.1 Spilogale gracilis | reverse complement strand
CGCCTTGCCCTCTCGCCATCTCCCCCATCTCGTCGTCGTCTCCTCTCAGGAAGCTTTCTAGCCCCTTTTTATATAGTATCCCAGCCAATCAGAGAGGAGATCACGTGGGGCGTGGACTGCATGGCCAGCAGGCATTGGTGGCGTCTGGTGATCACGCACTGAGCACGGACCCACGTCTGAGGCGTGCGGTCACGTGATCTTCAGGGCGGGCGCTTCCTGGAGCTGCTTCATGTGCTCGGCGCCATCTTTGGGGCGTGGCCCGGACATTCCTTAGTCTGATAAAGGACGTCCATTAAAAGGCCTATAGCTAATATCACACTTAATGGCAAAAAACCGAACACTTTCTCGCTAAGATCTGGAATAAGGGTCCTGCTATTCCCGCCTCTTTCTAACACCATGCTGCAAGTCCCAGCTAGTGCGCGCGAGAAGACAGAAAGGCATACAGACGGGGAAGGAAGGCAGAAGACCTCTCTATTGGTGGATGTTGTCATTGGGTAGAAAACCCAAGAAATTTACAAAACAAAAGACACCCAGAACTGATCAAGGAGTTCAGCAAGGTCACAGAATACAGGATCAACACTCAGAAATCACTTTCGGGGACGAGCCGTGGGCATGTGGAGGCCCGGTTTACAGTTCAGTGCCATTCGTAACTGCTCCACAGAACATGAACCTCGGATACACTTAAGAAAGTACAAATAGGATCTTCATGCCGAAAACGCAATATGCTGACGAAAGCATCAACAATTAGACTGAAATAAATGAAGAGCAATGACATGCTCATTGATTGGAAGACTTAACACAGTAAAAAGGTCAATGATCCCCAAATTGATCTATGGGTATAATGCAATTCCAATAAAAATCACAGAAAGATATTTTTGTAGATAAAAAAGGAGCATGTTCTAAAACTTGCAAGGAAAGAAAAAGGATTAGATCTGTTAAATCAATTTTGAAGAAGAAGAGGAAGGTTAGAAGACTCAGATTACCTGGTCTTAAGACTTACTGTGAAGGCAATAAAGACAGCGTGGTATTGGCGAAAAGACAGACATGTAAGTCACCGGGAAGAAGGAGAGGTTCGGGAAAGAGACCAACACAATATGGCCCATTGATTTTTACAGTGGATGCAAAGGGAATTCAATGGAGGAAGGTCGTCTTTTCAACAAAGTGTTGAGACAACTGGACGTCCACACGTAAGAAGGTAAGCATCAAAAAACACGTCTGCGTTGATCAAGAAAAATCAACTCAAAATGGATCCTAATCTAAATGCAAAATGCAAAACTATTAAAGTTTTAGAAGAAAACAAAGGCGACAACATTTATACTTTGGGTTAGAAACTAAAGTCTTAGACGTGTCACCAAAAGCACACGCCATCAAAGAGAAAATGGATAATCTGGGCTTCATGAGAATCAAACCTTTTGCTTTGCAAAATACACTACAAAGAAGGTGAAGAAACAAGGAGGAGGCTAACGGGAAATATCAGTGAGCCAGGCATCTGAGAAAGGGTCTGTATCTAGAATATGTAAATGACTCCCAAACACCCTTTATTGGGCAAAAGGCAAAAGATGTGAGCAGGCACTTCCCAGAGAATTTTGGACGGCAAAAAATCACACACAAATCTGCACAGTACAGTCCGTCCAAGGCGACGCACATGAGCATCACGACGTGGTTCCACTCCGTGTCCCTCAGAATCGCACAACGGAAAAAGAAAAGAAGGGAAGGAAGAAAGAGAAAATGCTTGACGACATCGAGCTCCAGGGCGGGTGCCGAGCATCTGGAGCTCTCTTCCGTCGCTCTGGGAGCAGAAAGACAGCACAGCTACCTGGGGAAAGCGGCCGTTTCTTTGAAAATTGAACATTGGCTTACCATACGATTCAGCCGTCCTGCGCCTAGACATTGACCGTGGAGAAATGACACCTTATCTCACAGGAAAATCCACGTACACAGCTATTTATGACACTTCATTTATAATCAGCCCGAAATGGAAATAATTCTCAGCCGTTGAGCGAAGCAAGGGCCACATCCGCACAGTGGGGCAGTACCGAGTGACAACAGGCCCTAACTGTCCGTACAGTGAGAACTGCGATGGAACCAAGACACGGGCACCCCGCTGAGCGAAAGGGGCCAGGCCAGAAAGTTCGCTGTATGTGACATTTCAGGAAAGACAGAACTTCAGAGACAGAGAAACAGATGAGATTTCCCAGGAGTTTGGGGTCCAGAGGGGGTTTTGCCCACAAGAGAAGTTTCTGGCATGATGAGCCTGTTTTGTGTCCTGATCATTTCTTTTATTAGAAAAAAAAGTAAATTTTAGGGTATGTTTGTAAATTAGTTAACCAACGTAAAATGAAAAGGAAAGAATATAATTTCTAAAAGTTTCAGAAATATTGCTAATGTTGGCAAATAACTGCTCGGCCTACACTTTCTTTTTCTTTTTTTTAAGATTTTGTTCATTTTTGAGAGCGTGTGGGAAAGAGAACACAAGTAGGGGGAGGGGCAGAGGGAGAAGCAGACTCCCCGCCGAGCAGGGAGCCCGAGGCGGGGCTCCATCCCAGGACCGCAGGAGCTTGACCTGAGCCGAAGGCAGAACTTCACCGACTGAGCCCCCCAGGCGCCCCGCCACGCCAACCCGTACTTTCAACTCTCGTTCTGGATCCTGTTTCTCAGTTGTCAGTTTAGGTCCTGGGTTCGGATTCTGAATTCCAAGGTCTGTGTTTAGAATCCTGAAATTCTGGGACGGTCACCTCCCCCGTCATTTTGATGGTCTGTGTTCTTCAGCACAGACTGACTCGTAGCAAAATCCAGCCCGCCACCTGTCCGAGTCCCCAAAAAGAACGGTTTTTATATTCTATTTCATTTTATTGAAGATTTTATTAATTTGTCAGAGAGAGAGAGAGAGAGAGAAAGAGAGAGAGAAAGGACACAAGCAGGGGCAGTGACAGAGGGAGAAGCAGGCTCCCCCACCGAGCAGGGAGCCCTATGTGGGGCTCGATCCCGGGATCCCGGGATCATGACCCGAGCTGGAGGCCCATGCGTCACTGACTGAGCCCCCTAGGCGCCCCGGTTTTTACGTTTTAGTGGTCACGCAAGCATCTCTATGGTATCTTCAGTGCACCTCTTGGCCCACAGAGCTGACAACAGTTACACCTAGCCCTTGAGGCAGCCTCGGCTGACCCTGCGCGGGTCCCTGACTCGGAGGGTTCCGTGGGGCCTGCAGCCCTTCTCCCGACACCTTGGCCCAGTGTGGCACAGCAGAAAGTCCCCGGCCTCCCTGCCCTCCCCTTGATTTTCTTAGACACGTCACCCCGTTAACTTCTGGCAAAAAGAAGGAGGATACTCTGATTTTCTTTCCTTTAAAAGTGACTTGGTTGGTCTTTTATCTTATGACCAAATCATTTCGCTTTTTCTGTACAGTTCACCGTTTTGTTAAATGCCTCAATGCTGGTCACGCTGGGTTGTGTGTCCAGTGATTGATGACCTCTTTCAGTGTGTGCCTTCAAGGGATATTTCTTCAGGAGAGTCTTCTAGAAGTGCCCTTCGGCTTCGGCTCACTGGTGAGCTGCGGTGGCTCCCCCAGGGACAGCTGTGAGCCTGGACCGGCGTGCGCGAGGTCCTGCTGGGCCCACTGTTCTCCGACTTCCTTTTTCTGCATTTCAGCCACGTCTCCCAAGGCAGCACCTGCTGGGACCGCCTGTTTGTCCTTCTTCCGTGTTAGCTTCTCTAAGGCTGAAGAGGATTTTAAATTCTTTCCTGAGTTCAGTCGTCTGACTTCCCAAATCTGCATCTTCCGCATGCCTTCCCTTCTCAGTCGTTCTAGACTGTGTTGTACCTTCATAGCTTCTATGATTTTGTTACTTCTTGGCTCCTTTTGAAGTATCAGACTGTGGTTTCATCTGTTTTCTAGCATGGTCTTCGATGATTGACTGAATTTAATGATACATACCCCTCAGCGTAGCTTAGAAGTTATCCCATAAAGCAGTTCCAAGTTTACTTTAAGAATGAGAAAATTAACATTAACAAAGACAGTAGATGAGCCTATGAGAATGCAAACAGGCAAGAACTACTACAGATTGAAAGCTATCTGCTCACATACTTCGATTATTTGTCTACTGTGTTTCTTTGGGGTCAACCCAAATCTTTAATTACTCTTCTAATACCCACAGTTATTTCTATGCAAGGGTGTTAAGCTTACCAGTTGGCTAATTGTTTCTCATGGTTTTTAGTCGCCGCACCGCACGTTAATGGTTCTGATCGAAGGCTCCAGGACTCACTATCTGCGCGTGACACCCGGTGCTCATTACAACCTGAGTCCCCCTCATACCCATCACCAGCTGACTAGCTAAATAGCTGATGTGACATTCATCTAAGAAAACGAAATTAGATACATTTTTGTGTAAAGTCCACCGCTGGTTTGGTGCCCGGGGGTCCACACAGACGTAAAGTAATGCACCAGAAGCTCACGGGGGAGTGGATTTGATGGAGGCCAGCAGAAGAATGATCCCAGGTGAGCAGTCAGGGGTAGGAAGGGTAAGGGTGAATTCTCATCTAGCACTTTTTGGTTTCAGGACGTGCTGATGTTGGTCAGCGGGGCGCCGGTCAGCGGGGGGTGGGACAGCACGCACAGGCCCCACGCTGGCCGCCGGACCCCAGAGCACCTGCAGCGGGACCTTACCCGGCTCTTCCCTGTGCTCGGATCCTGTCCTGCTCGGCTGACCCTGGGTGGACAAGTCTCTGCACAGACACCGCCTTCTGGATCAGGTCCATTCTGGGCTGACTGGAAGCCGTGCCCAGCACCCACGCTCCCACCCCGGACCCCTCCCTTATCTCCAGAGCGCGTCCACCTGTGGCACCGCGTCGGTCTCAGGCCCCCGTTCCTGCCTCTGCTCACCGCAAGCGAAGGTCTGCTGCGCGCCCGGCGCCTAGCACGTGCCCTGCAGTGAGGAGGCGCTCAGTCAACAGCTGCGGAATGGGTGAACAGAGGCTTCCTCCACAGAAGGGAGCTTGGCCTCGAGGGCCTGCCGCCCTTGGGCACCAGCACGCGGAAGGGAGAGGTGTTGGCAGGCACGGTGCCTCGGGCCCGGCTGGAACAGGCTGAGACTGCCCAGGGAGAGTTCCCGTTAGAGCTTTCGTGGGGCTCCTGTCCCCTCATTTCACCGTCTGTATGGCATGTTGTGCTGCACAGCTCTCCCTGCTGTTCCGAGAAGAGGGGTACGCCCGTGGATCCAAACCCCGAGACATGGATGCGAATTCAGGTGTGCGTCTGCGGGACGCGGCCAGCCCCCCCCCCAGCCAGGTGCAGCCGCCTCGCGGGGACTTCAAAGTGCCAGGGAGGGAAGGGGCCAAGAGCTGCAGACCCGTGACTCAACCTTATTGTTCTGTGTCTCCGAAAAATCAACTGGGTCCAAAGTCAAAATATTTATTTAATGAGCAAAAACGTGTACCTAATTGGTTTTTAAAAGCACATTGCTTCTTGTTCCCTGAGACTGAAAAGGGACCTTTGAAAGGATGTTTGCGGGGCTTGAGTTCTGAAACTGGTTACTGGAGGTTAAAGGAGGGCAGAGAAGGGTGGATAAGCGGCGGGAGACGACTCCCCCCCCCCCCGGGGGCCTGAGGAAGGTGGACACCCTGGGAGCGAGGGGACTCCAACAGGACCCTCCTGCCCTGCAGGGTCTCTCCCTTTCGGGCGGTGGTCTCCATTAGTGGCAGAGAGCTGAGGTCTGGAGGCAGAAATGGGTGTGGATCTTGGCAAGTTTCCAGCTCCTCTGAGACTCAGCTCACTCCCCTGTGCAGTGGGTGTAGGAGAGAGGGGTGTTCTGGCCGTGGGCTCCCAGCTCCTCACAGCTACTGACTAAGACAACACAGGAGACCGCCGGCCGTGGTCAGCCCCGGGAATGCCGCCCTGGCAGGACCTGCTTCTCGGCGATGTGGGTGAGGCCCTCCTCTGAGGACAGCGCTGCCCCCTCCCAAGGTGGGCCCCGCCGCCCTGGGTCCTGGGGTGCCCGCCCGGGTGTGCGGCGTCCCCGTCCTGTCCCAGCTCTCCTGACCCGAGGGGGGGTGCAGCGCCCTGGGGGAGCGTCTCAGCAGCTCGCCTGGACAAGAGCCCTGCAGGGCAGTGCCCTCGAAAATAAGGACAACCATCCATCTTGGGAATTTAGATAAAATATTTCACATCTGGGAACATCAATTTTCTGCACATGAGAGGACTGATGAAGGTGATTTCTGAGGTCGTTTTATGTTTCGACTTGCTGAGTTTGGAATGCGTGCGTGTGAGTTCCCCGTGGCTGCCGTGGCCAGTCAGCTCACATCGAGTGGCTCAACACACCTCTCCTCTCACGCTCTGGGGCTGGGGTCCGAGATCAAGTCACCACAGGACTGAGCCCCCTCTGGGGGCGTGGGGACCGTCCTTCCTGCCTCCCCCAGCTGCGGGGGCTCCAAGGGTCCCTCATCACCTGGGGTCCAGAGAGTGGGGGGTGTCTCTCTGTGTGTCTCCTTTTCTGTCTTTTGTCTGCCCGGAGAATCCGGAAGAAATTTCTCTCAAGAGCCTTCAACTCATCCATCCTGTGCCATAGACGGCATTGTGGTTGCAGGGGCCCTGCATGGATTTCGTCGGGGCGCAGGGGAGAGGCGTTCTTCTAGTCCCATGGAAGTTTCCCCCATGGATTCCTTTCAGGTGGGCACTCAGGAAAACGGCACACTTTTTGAAGGCAAGACCTTGCCCTTCTGTGGTATTTTCTGAATAGTACCTGTGGTGGTAAGTGCAGGCTTGGTCCTCCCTGTTTGTCTTTACTGCTGATAACTATGCAGGAGGCCGGGCTGCCGGAATCACACTCACTTTGCAGTTGGGAAACCAGTCCATCCAGTTCCCAGTTTCTGTTTGTACCTCGCCTTCATCTGGTCCATCGTCTACACAAGCCTCCTGGACGTGGGCAGGCTGGACCCACGCGCCCCCGGCAGCAAGGGGGGGGGGGGGGGGGGGACTGCCCACCCCATGGGACCCTCCCTCGGACTGAGCCTTGGGACACAGGAGGTCCTCTCTCTCCCTGCCCCCCTGCTGGTGGTGCCCACCTCCACGCCCCTCTGCCTCTGCTAGGACCCTGTCCCTCCCGCAGGCAGGAAGGGAGCGCCTCTATGGTGGGATGCCCTCTCATGAACACACCGGGCAGCACAGCCTGGGCAGCATGCGGGCCCTCTGTGACGGCGGGTGGGGATGCCCGGGGCAGCGGCACATCACTGACCACCTGTTTTCCCCGTGGCCAGGAGGCTGGAGCCCCGTCCGGCATCTCTGCAACGCCATCTGTTTTCCTCACTGTCCCAACTCCAGGCATCACAACTGTGCTCCAGGCAGGAGAAGGGGGCCATCTGCCACCCACGTTTACTCTTTTTTCCAGAAAATCAAAACTTTACCCCCAAATGCCGCTGTACTCTCCTGCTTGCTTCTTGGCCGTAGGAAGCTATAGAACCCGGAGAGAGCCTCTCTGTTGTCTGGGAAGGAAAGAGGCAAAACTGAAGAGGCGGGGACCACTGATTCCCTCAAAACCCTGCTGATTACTTTAGAGCTGGGAAAACCTGGGGTCCACACGGCAGCTTGTCCTGGCCACACAAGCCCGTGGACCTGCCCCGGCACCTGCTGGCTCACAGGCTGGCACCCGCGTGCCTGCTCTCTGCGCTGCCCACGTCGTGGCGGCTGGGACCCACGGGCCACCAAAGGGGGCAGCACCTGACTTTCCTCCTCGTGTTTGCCACACCGTGCCATGTGATGGCTCTGGACCCGACAGGGCCCTGTGTCCTGCAGCAGCTGGCCGATGCAGGGATCTGCAGGTCACGGGCTGGCTGACCTCGGGCGCTGCGTGAAGGACCAGGATGGTGGGTGGGCTCTGTGTCACCCTTGATCCGCAGGGGTCCTGAACCCTATCCTCGTGAGGCCTCAGAGGTGGGGAGCAGACTGCAAGTCCCCAGACCTGATGGAGGCGGGGTTACCCTTGAGGTCTGTGCCTCATCGGTCTGCATGGTCTGCATCGCTTCCTGGCGGTTAAGCAGGGGAGTTGGTAGTGCGGTAGTGCGAGGGGAGGTGGAGGGGGGACTCGGGGGCAGCTCCCACTTGGACGATGCTAGGTGCATGGCAAGACAAGGGCACGGGGCTTGTGGGGTACAGCGTCCCCGGAGTGGACGCGGCTGTCCCTCTGGGTGAGGGTCGTGGCTCAGAGGCCTGAGGGGCTGCTGGGCCTTCCCTGCGGGGTGACTGCTCCTTTGCACCCACACCGCTGCCGTGCTCACAGGCCTCGTTGTCCCGTTTGCCACTGCTAGAAGGAATTGGAAGTCCCTCTCTTTCTGAGAAATCTCGGTTTTATGTGCCAGCATCTGTAGAAGACGGTGGCCCCTCTTCCTCTCTCCACGGCCGCAGCCCTGACTGGTGCGGCGGTGACTGGGGGACACAGGGCGCCCACCCCGTGGATGAAGATGCTTGGGCTGGGGGATGCTCGCTGGGCTCCGTGGGCGGGGCGTGGAAGCAGGGGTCCCCAGAGGGACGCACACAGGAACGAATTCCGCCTGGGCTCGTGGGAGCTGAGCTGCGGCCGAGCCTCAGGACAGAGGTGTGGGTGCCGAGCACTGATGCGGAGCTCGCCCTGCCTCAGGATTCCAGTCATGTCTCCTTCCGACCCTGCATCTCATTTGACCCCGCACTCATGGCTGAAACAAAGCCCTGCCCCCACCGCCCCAGGCTGGGCCCGCTGGCCCCTCCAGCGTCCTTTAGCTTCCATGCAGACGCTGGTGTCCTGGGCCCAGGGTCTGGAGAAAGCCAGTGTCCTGATAACCCACGAGGGCAGTCTGCAGGCTGAGTGCCGCCGGGGACTCCTGCCCCAGGGACCAGGGCCCCACGCCCCCAGGAGAGGTCCCCTAGAGCTGCAGGTCCTGCCGGCCGGGGCCGGGCACCACCCTTTCTGAGCTCTCACCTTCCCGGAAATGAGGGGCAGAATCACGGGCAGTGAGTGCCTACCAAAGACACGCGGAGCCCACATAGCTGGGCCGGCCCCTGGTCTGGGGCCGAGGCCACACAGCCTGTCCCACTAGCCCACCTGGAGGGCCGACCCCTCCTCGTCCACACTGCTGAGGACACTGCACAGCAGGGAGAAGGGGCGGCACCATCCCATCCTCCGTGTTAAGGTTTGCCAGCTCCCATGGTAACCACGACTGTTTCCCTTACAACAGTGGAAGCGACGCGGTGCTGGCTCAAGTCACAGGACGGAGAGAGGACACCCCAGAGCAGCCGACAGAACGCCCTGGAAACACACAGGGAGCACTCCTCAGCCGCTCTGCTTCCCCAGGCAGGGGCGAGCTCCCCTCGGGAAAAATGGGAAACTGCCCGGTTTTCCTCTTCAGCACATTGCAGGTCTTCTGAGACCCTCACCCCTTCCCTGGCAAGGACTGCCATAGTGTAGGGCAGGTGCAGACGCCGCACATCACCGGCACCCTGTAGGAGCCCTCCAGGCGCCCAGCCCACTGGACGCGGGCCCGTCCTCCGGTTCTCCTTCTCTGGCCTCATGTCTAAGGAGGAGCGACACGAACGACACTGCAGTTGCTGAGTGCAGTTTGGGGATTGAGGCTGAGAGAGGCCTGGAAGCCTCCCTGGAATGTTCTAGAAAGCTGTGGAGGGCTGCATGCAGTAGGGAGTTTGGCGCACAGGTCTCCCCTGCCGTGTCCAGCACACCCAGGCTCCCCCAAAGCGTCTCCATGAAGCCCGCTCCCCCATCCACAAGCACCTCTCCAGATTTTAAGCTCCCTGGGTGGTTGAACTACATATGGAGCTGGAATAAGGCACCCCAGGTTGAAAGGCAGTCGCTGGGGGTCATCTGGGTGGGCAGGTGCTGCGCTGGGACAGGGGTGTGTTCCCTCGGTGCGTCTCATATGCCTGTCAAAGACCCAATCCAAAGCAATCAGGTGTGACAGAACCCAGGAGAGGGCACCATGGAGCTTTGGGCTGTCCTCCCAGGGATGGGGGGTGCTGGCTACCTGAGCCAGGGGCCGGAGCCCTGCCCTGAGCCCCCCGCTCCCCTTCCCTGCATCCTTCCTGCTCAGTGGTTGCGTGGGGCCAGCTCCTGGCTCCAACGTTCCTGGCTTGCTCTAAAGCACTTCAAAAGGAAATCCAAGACAGTACCCCCTAGACTCATCGGCATAAACAAACGGAGGCAGGTAGAAGGTCCAGAGCAGAAGATGACCGGGGTCTAATTCACGATCTATGTGACCACTAAAAATGGCATTTAATAAATGATGTTGAAGGATATTTAGGGACATTTAGAGTTCATACAGGGTAAAAATATGTATGTGTCTACATACCAGAACGGTCAGCACATCTCATTATTGTTAATATATATATACAGGCTTGGAAAACACACTTGAGGGATCCATGTTAAAATGTTAACCTTGGTCATCTCAGTGTGGGGGAATAGTTAGTCTTTGTTCTGTGGTATTTTGCATCTTTTCTGCAGTGAATATGCAATACTTTAAGAAGCAGAAAACACAGTGTTTCCAGTTTTATGGGCAGTTGCATTGCAACAGAAACACTGACTCTGTGTGGTGCCCTCCCACACGACGGTGCGGAGGGCCCCTGTCCACCCGAACTGACCTCCGGTGGAGGAGGAAGCAGTGGGGGGTTGGGCTGGGTGGTGACGACCAGCTACTTTCCTCTGGGGGGGTGGGCAACAGAAGCCTTTTGTTTGCCTTTGTTGGCATCTGAAACCCGGCTGTTTGCTCAGTTTCTAGGTCTCCGGCCCGCACAAACTTCCACCCAGCAGAGCTGGCGTGGTCACCGCGCGCGGGGCCTGGGACGCGCTCGAATCCCCGGGAAGGGAAGCAGAAGCAGTAGCTGGAACGCAATCTTTGGCAGTTACAGGACAATCTTTGCCAGGCTCCATAAAGGGCTCAGCGGCACAAAGCGCCCAGTGAGGCCGGGCTGGAAGGTTTGCACAGCTTAGCGGAGATGGGGTACCCTGCACCGCATCAGCCCTGTGTGCCCCCTGCTCCTCCCCTACACGTCCTGCTTCTAACCCTTCCGCCCGCCTTGGGTCCCCACGCAGCCCCCCACGCCTCCGCCCCTGCAGGCCCTGCAGCCCCTGCGCTACCGCCCAGGCAGGGACAGGCCAGGTGCCTTTGCCGATAGCCTGGTCACATGTGCGGTGAGGGGTAGCAGCGGTGTCCGCAGACAGCAGGACATGGAGGAGGCAGGGGGACCCCACGGTTCTGGCTGGTTGGGGCACACTGGGACATGGAACACGGTCTTCACTGAGCCCTGACTTCCGGACTCATTCCTGGAGAAGCCGCTCACGTGATCCTCACAAGGCTGCAGAAAGGTCCCAGCGGGACGGGCACGCCACTGACCTACCGGTCCCCGGACGTCACTGGCCGCCTCCGAGGGACCCCACCATACGGGCTCCTGAGATGAGGCAGAGACCCCAGGGGCTGGCGGGATCTCCCGGGAACTGCACCCCTCGCACCGAGGGCTGGGGAACCGCTGAAGTCACGTGCGCTGAAGTCACCTCCGCGGGGAGGCAGGTGCTGGCTTCCCCTCGCCCCCGGCCCCGCCCCGCCCCCGGCCCCGCCCCCGGCCCCGCCCCCGGCCCCGCCCCCGGCCCCGCCCTTCGCGGCTCTGCCGCGATCCCACTGCGCAGGCGCAAAAGCGCAGGTGCTTGTCGTTTGAAAGTATGGCGCCCGCGGGCCCGCGGCTGGTTCTGTGTGAGAAGAAGATCCGGGAGAAGAGCGGCCTGGCGCCTCACGACGATCTCGGTGCGCGGCGGGGGCGGCTGAGGGTGCGAGCTTCCCGCCGCGGGCGCGCCGTCCTGACCGCCCCATTCCCGAACCGTCGAGGGCGGGGTGGGGGGCAGGGGGCGGTGGGGGGCCGAGTGAGGCGGGGGGTGACCGCGGGGGGCGGGGGACCGCGGGGGGCCAAGTGGGGGGCGCGGGGGCGAGGGGGGCCGAGTGGGCGCGGGGCGGGGGGCGGCGAGGGGCCGAGTGGGGCGGGGGGCGGGGGGACCTTGGGGGGCCAAGTGGGGGGGCGCGG
>PITA01034061.1:0-12044 GCA_004023965.1 Spilogale gracilis | reverse complement strand
GGGCGCCTGGGTGGCTCAGTTGGTTAAGCGACTGCTTTCGGCTCAGGTCATGATCCTGGAGACCCGGGATCGAGCCCCACATCGGGCTTCCTGCTGTGCGGGAAGCCTGCTTCTCCCTCTCTCAGTCCCTCTGCTTGTGTTCCCTCTCTAGCTGTGTTTCTCTCTGTCAAATAAATAAAATCTTTAAAAAAAAAAAAAAAAAGAAAACTAAGAAGGATACAGAAGGACTTAAGACCATCAACAAATAAGATCTAAGAGACAGTGATAGAACACTCCACTCAACAATAGTAGAAAACATTCTTTTGAAGTACCTGTGAAATATATACCAACATAGACTATATCCTACGCTATAAAACAAACCTAAACAAATTTGAAAGAACTGAGATTACACAAAGTGTGCCTCTAAAAACAATAGGTCAGACTAGAAATCAGTAAAGACAACAAGAAAATTTCCAAATACTTGGAAACTAAAGAACACTGTTAGGTAAGACATAGGCCAAAGAGGAAATCTCAAGAGAAACAAACAAACAATATACTGACTGAACTGAATAAAAATGAAAATAGAGCACACCAAAACTTGTGGTGTGTGCCTGGGTGACTTGGCTCAGTGGGTTAAAGCCTCTGCCTTTGGCTCAGATCATGATCTCAGGGTCCTGGGATGGAGGCCAGCATCGGACTCTCTGCTCAGCAGGGAGCCTGCTTACTCCTCTCTCTCTGCCTGCCTCTCTGCCTACTTGTGATCTCTCTCTCTCTGTCAAATAAATAAATAAAATCTTAAAAACAAAAAAACAACTTGTGGTATCTGGCTCAACCAGTGCTGAGAGGGAAATATATAGCACCAAATGCATACATTAGAAAAAAGGAAAAGTTCTAAATTAATAACCTAAACTTCCCCCTTAAGAATCTAGAAATAAAAGAGCAAATATTTTCTAATTCATTTTGGAAAGTCAGTATTGCCCTGATACCAAAACCAAATAAAGAGAATACAAAAAAGGAGAACTAAAGACTAATATCCCTCTTAAATAGGTACACAAAAAGTTTAAGTATTAGCAAATTGAATTCAGCAAAGAATTGTACAGCATGACCAATTGCTATAAGTAGGGTTTATTCCAGAGATGCAAGGCTGATCCAATATTTAAAAATCAGTTAATGTAATCCATCGCATCAAAAACTAAAGAAGAAAAGAATCACATGATTATGTCAATAGAATTGTGGAGAAAGCGTTTGACAAAATCCAACACCTATTCATGAAAAAGAACTCTCACACACTAGGAAAAGAGAACTTCCTTGATTTTTTGAACCTACAATGCACCTATAAGCAGAAACTAAGACCTTTCTTGCTAAGATAAAGAACAAGCTAAGGATATACCCTCTTACTACTCCTTTTCAATATCATACTTAAAATCCTAGCTAATGCAACAAGACAAGAAGATAAAATGAAAGGAATACAGATTGGAAAGGAAGAAATAAACATCTTTGTTCATTTGTGACATGATTGTCCATGCAGAAAAAATCTGAAAGAATAAAAAAAAACCAACCTTCTGAAAGTAAAAGGAATTATAGGAAGGTTATAGGATGCGAAGTTAATATACCAAAATCAGTTGCTTTCCTATATACTAACAGCAAACAAATTGAATTTAAAATTAAGAACATGGGGCGCCTGGGTGGCTCAGTTGGTTAAGCGACTGCCTTTGGCTCAGATCATGATCCTGGAGACCTGGGATCGAGTCCCACATCGGGATCCCTGCTCGGCAGGAAGCCTGCTTCTCCCTCTCTCACTCCCCCTGCTTGTGTTCCCCCTCTGGCTGTGTTTCTCTCTGTCAAATAAATAAAAAATCTTTAAAAAAATAAAATTAAATTAAGAACACAATATCATTTACATTATAGTTTAAGTTTTTAATATTTAGGTATAAATATAACAAAATATGTACATGACCTCTATGAACTAAACTAAAAAACTCTGAAGAGAGAAATCAAAGAAAAAGTAAACAATGAAGAGATATTCCATATTCATGGATAAGAAGATTTGTATTGTCAAGATGCCATTTCTTCCCTACTTCCATCTATAGATTCAACAGAATCCCAATGAAACTCCCAGAAAGTTGTTTTGTGGATAGCAACAAACTGATTTTGAAATTTATATTCAAGGGCAAAAGACCTAGAATAGTCAATACAATATTAAAGGAGAAGAATAAAATTACTCAACTTTAAGATTTACTATAAAGTTACAGTTATCAAGACAGTGTGGTACTGGGAAAAAAAGACAGGTAAACAAAACAGAACAGAGAGCCCAGAAATAAACCCACATAAATATAGTCAACCAATCCTTGGAAAGGGAGCAATGGCAATACCATGGAGATAAAACAGTCTTTCAAAATTAGTGCTGGAACCACTGGACATCCACATGCAAAAAACTGTATCTACACAAGGATCTTATACCCACCAAAAAATTAACTGAAAATGGAGCAGAGACTTGAATATAAAACTATAAAACACCTAGAAGATAACACAGGAGAAAATCTAGGTGACCTTGGATTTGGCAATGACTATTTTAAGATGAGAGGCCTGAACCATCAAAGAAATAATTGATAAGCTGGACTTCACCAAGATTAAAAACTTCTTTTCCGGAAGGGACACTGCAAAGAGATTGAGAAGACAAGGCTTAGAGTAGGAGAAAATACTTGCAAAAGATATATCTGATAGAAGACCATTATCTAAAATACAGAAAGAACACTTAAAGTTCAACAATAAGAGAATGAGGGGCACCTGGGTGGCTCAGTTGGTTAAGCGACTGCCTTCAGCTCAGGTCATGATCCCGGAGACCCAGGATCGAGTCCCACATTGTGCTCCTTGCTTGGCGGGAAGCCTGCTTCTCCCTCTCTCACTCCCCTTGCTTGTGTTCCCTCTCTGGCTGTGTTTCTCTCTGTCAAATAAATAAAATCTTTAAAAAAAAGAAAAAGAAAAAAAAACAATAAGAGAATGAAAAACCCATTTTGAAAATGAGCAAAACGTCAGAAAAATATAAATCAAAACCATGATGAGTTACCACCTCATACCAGTCAGAATGGTTAAAATTAACTTCTCAGGAAACAGCAGATGTTGTTGGTGAAGATGTGGAAAAAGGGGAACCCTCTTATACTGTTGGTGGGAAGGCAAATTTGTGCAGCCACTCTGGAAAACAGTATGGAGATTCCTCAAAAAGTGAAAAATAGAACTATCCTATGACCCAGCAATTGCACTACTAGGTATTTATCTAAAGGGTACAAATGTAGTGATTTGAAGGGGCACCTGTACCCCAATGTTTGTAGAAACAATGTCCACAATAGCCAAACTATGGAAAGAACCTAGATGTCCATCAACAGATGAATGGATAAAGAAGATGTGGTATATATACATGCAACGGACTACTATGCAGCCATCAAAAAGAACGAAGTCCTTCCATTTGCAATGATGTGGATGGAACTGGAGGGTATTAGGCTGAGTGAAATAAGTCAATTAGAGAAAGACAATTATCATATGATCTCTCTGATCTGAGGAATTTGAGAGGCAGGGCAGGGGGCCCTGGGGGGTTGGGAGGGAAGAAAATGAAACAAGATGGGACCAGGGAGGGAGAGAAACCATAAGAGACTCTTAATCTCAGGAAACAAACTGAGGGTTCCTGGGGGATGAGAGGGGAGGGATAGGGTGTCTGGGTTATGGAAAAAAAAAACAATAGACTATGACAAAGAAAAAATACATTCTCTTTAAAGATTTATTTTATTTATTTGAGAGAGAGAGAGAGAGCATGTGCATGTGTTTGTGAGCAGGGGACAGGCAGAGAGAGAGAGGTCTCTGGCAGACTCCCTGATGAATGAGGAGGCCCATGAAGGGCTTGATCCACCCACTGACAGATCATGACCCAGAGATCACGACCTGAGTGGAAATCAAGAAGTGGATGCTTAACCAACTAAGTCACCCAAAAATATTTGGATTTCTTAAACATGAAATAAATAATTTCTTCTATGGTGCACACAAAGAAAAATCCCAACCCTCTCTAAGCATTCTTTTCTTTAACTGTCCTGGTGAATAGGGGCCCTCTCACGGCTCTGACCTTTACCTTCAAAGTCCAGTGTGAGTTACAAAAGAGACCTTCTAGTTTTTTGAACTCTAAATTCAGATCAGTCTGAACCATTTGCTTCATTTACGATCTTTTTTAAAAGTAGGCTTCAGATGTTTATAATATAAAAGCTTTTAGGAGAAAAGAACCGAGTCCTCCGTGTGCAGATCTAAGGAGATCCTATAACATTTTAGAAACCCCTCAAATGTGAAGTCTTCCTATATTCCATTTTGTTCAAGATCACACACCTTGTAGTTCAGAAAAACTTGAAAGTGGGTTACTCAATATTTCTTCTATAAAAATATTAAGCAATAGTGCACTCCTGACCTAACCAAATAGAGCCACCCACAACCTCTACCCCAGACTTAGAATGTCTTTTACTTCTGCCCTAGTTTCTTTGATGATTTTTAAAAAATAATTCTGGTAGTTTTTCTGATAGGTTATCAGTAGTAATGGTGGAAAGAGGTGGGGTTGGCAGGGACAGTGGGCTGCAGAACTGTCCAGTACAGTCTGTATTTCCCCTTGATCACAGCCAAGAACTGTCAATGGGGAGAGGGGAAGGAATTTCCCAGGACAAAGAGCAGGGGACAGGGATAATTGTTGTCTGGTAATTATATCCCCACCTGCCCCATGTCATATATGGGTAGTAACTGTGTTCTCTGTGTGTGTGTGTGTGTGTGTGTGTGTGTGTGTGTGTGTGTGTGTATCCCTGAGACAGGCTTGAGGAGCTGCTTATCTATTTCCTCAATGGGGACAGGGCAAATATAAGACCTCCCAGTTACTGCCAGCCAGATCATGAGAAAAGGGTCTCTCCTAAAAGGCATTATTTGATCCATACAGTAGATGCCCTTTGAACAGGTTATTTCACATCAAGGTGCTTAAAATAAACAGAATGTTAAATAAAAGCTCACATATTAACTTTTGGTTGCCTTCCTAGGTGTTCAAATAGGAATTGAAGTTAGATGTTAATGTCAAATTTCCTCTTTGGGGCAAGCAGCTAGACACGGGAAAATGAAGCTGGCTTGCTGCTATGGGCTTAAAGGCCAAATGGCTTGGAGGTCCAAAGCCTAAGTGTCAGTTGTCTTAAAAATGCAAGGTGTAGTTACTATCAGTTTTCTTAAAGAGCGAGGTGTCTTAAAAGTCTTAAAAAAGTAAGGTGTAGTCAGTATCAGTAATCTTAAAAGCAAGGTATAGTTAGTATGGGTTGAAAGGCTTTAGGCTACAAGTAACAACATACTGAGAAGTGATAGAGTAGTGGTTATGTCTGTTGATTCTGAGCCTCACCTGGTTTCAAATCCTATCTGTGTCACTTAAATAGCTGTAGGACCTGGGTGGGGCATTTAAGCTCTCTGTATCTTAGTTTCCTTATCTTCCAAAGGAAGGAGATAATAAACCCATAGGTTTGTTTTAAGTCTTAACTAAATGAATTCATTTAAGGTACTTAGAAGAGTACCCAGAACTTAACTTAGTTTATGGTAACAACAGAACCCCATACTCAACAGACTTCAAGATTTAGGAAATATATTATCTCCCAGAGGGAGAGTGGGCTTCACAGCTCTGTTCTGCCATCTTGAATGGTGGCTTCACGCAGGCTGGGATCAAATGGCTATAGAAGCTCCAAATACCACAACTAGAAATAGGATGTGTTTCTTTCTTTGGCCCTCTCTTACAAGAGAAAGGTAGCTTTTCTGAGAAGTTCCTTCTCACATTTCCTCTAGCATCTCAATGGCTGGGATTGATCTATTGGCAAAGAGAAGGAATGGATTGCTTGTAGACCAATCAGTTCCACCTCTGAAGATAGGGATGGGGTTAGCTTCCCGTGCCTGCTTTGAGATAAGTGAATGTCTGAATGGTGTTCGGTTCCCACAGGGACTCATACTGGGGGTAGAAGGAATGAAGAAGAATGGATACCAGATACTAACCAACAGTGGCCACTGTAACTAAGGTGGAAAAACAGGCTGCAGGGTAAGATAGGATGTCACAAGAGAGAGAGCAGGAGGCGCTGAGGTCATCTGACCCCCGGGGGAGAGCTATTTAAAGAGCCTGGGCAGACCTATAGTTGGGAAGGAAGCTGTGAAGGACACCAACATCACCCTAGTCCCTCATTGATTCTTGGTTTATGGGGGGAGAGGAACAGGATTATCCTAAGTTTACTTGATGAAAAACTTTAACCCATCTATAAATAAGATTAGTTGATGTAAAAAACTGAAGAGTCTGACATTTTACCTTACTTGCAAGCTCACAGGTTAGCCTGCAGTTTGACAGATCCTACCAGAAGAGCCAAGACTTCTGGGTCAAAGGTAGAGAGGATTTCATTACTCACAAAGTAAATGCCAAAGTATGAGCATTTGTGTCCCAGCTCGCACAAGGTGATGCTGGAAGGGTCAGCTACCACCTGTACACATCATGGATTCTGTTACAGGGGAGGAGGCTTGAGCTTAGGGAAATCAAATATTTCTTTCTTTTTAAAAAAAGATATTATGTATGTATGTATGTATGTATGTATTTGACAGAGAGAAACATAGCTAGAGAGGGAACATAAGCAGGGGGAGTGAGAGAGGGAGAAGCAGGCTTCCTGTGGAGCAGGGAGCCCAGTGTGGGGCTTGTTCCCAGGACTCCAGGATCATGACCTGAGCTGAAGACAGATGCTTAAGGACTGAGCCACCCAGGCGCCCCAGGGAAATAAAATATTTTATAATGTAAAGTAACCGCACCTGTTCTTTGTTCTGAAAGTAAGCTTTATTATACTGGACAATAAGCACATCTATCTGTACCATCTGGGATTCTGGAAACTTCCCATGGGTCTACCAGTTCATTGGCTACTCTGATGAATCTGACCAATAGAGGCTGAGAGTAAATCTGTTCAATTTGTGTAGTACAACATCTAATTAGGCCATTATTGATAGGACTCCAATCAGCAGGCTGAGACAACCAGCTAAACTGACCACAACCATGGGTTCCAGATCCAGGCATATGAATCAATGCCATATACCATCAGGTTTTACCTTAGAAAGTCAGGGGGTTTTCTCCTTATATTTCTGTATTGATGTTTCCACTTGGCCTGAAATATTAATCTAGTTATGGCAGGATGTGGCAGTGCTCACCCGGGTTCTGCTTGGCCCTCCTGGAGAAGTCTAGGGCAATCCTCTCATCTGTAGCAATCCTGCCCACTGAGCTGAAGCCAACCTGAATGCCTCTCAGGGATGAGGCAGTAGCATTGATCACTTCAGGTGTAGTCAGGGACTGATTTTTTTGTACCATTTTTTTCCTAATTGGATGAGCCCTGCTATAGGGAGAAGTATGCACAGGGTGCATGTAAATAACAAGTCCTTATTGCTTGGGGAATCTCTTCTGAGAACCAAGGGTGGCCTCTTTCGGGAAACATCTCTGAAGTTGTGAGGGCTACATGATTTACTGGCGTTGTTTCTTTAAATACTTAAAGATTTCTTATGACTATGTTTGAGTTGCAAATCACTGTTTTCCAAAGGCAGGGAGCTTAATGCCTAAATTCCACAAAGTAAGTATAGTCTAGAGGATATATGTACATTATGCCCATGAAATGAAAGTGTTGTTTATAATTGTGAGGGCTCCTAAGTAGAATCTATATCATTTATTTATTTTCTTAAAGATTTTATTTATTTGTCAGGGAGAGAGAAAGAGAGAGAGTACACCAGCAGGGGAGTGGCAGACAGAGAGAGAGGGAGAAGCAGGCACCCTGCTGAACAAGGAGCCCTGATGCTGGACTTGATCTCAGAATCCTGGGATCATTACCTGAGCTGAAGGCAGATGCTTAACTGACTGAGCCACCTGGGTGTCCCGATCTATATCATTTAAAGGGAGATGTTGACAATGCTTCCATCTTTATCTCTTGGCCAGCTGGTAAACCTTGAAATTCCCAGATAAGGTTAAATATTTGAGGTTAGTCTTTCTTTTTAGGAGGACTGCCTGAGAGAAGTCAGTCCTATTTGTTCATGCCACCAGCTAGGGGACATTTGTCTATCAGAAAAAATGACTTAGTGGGGATGCCTGGATGGCTCAGTCAGTTAAGTGTCTGCCTTTGGTTCAGGGTCCTGGGATTGAGTCCCACCCACAATGGGCTCCTGGCTCAGCAGGAGACTCTTCTTTCTCTCCCTCTGCCCCTCCCCCTGTTTGTGCACATGCTCTCTCTCTCTCTCTCTCTCTCTCTCTGTCTCTCTCTGACAGATAAAAAAAATCTTTAAAAAAAAAGAAAAGAAAAAATGACTTAGTGATAGTTATAAGAATACTAGTGGAGAAGACATCTGGAGGTATTAAGAGGTATTATCTTTATGGGAGGTACAGGAGCTGTGGCCAGCCCCTGCCTTCTCTGACTGACTCCTCTGTAAGAGGAGGGTAACTCATGGTCAGGTCCTAGTCAGAGCCATCACGCACATGATGGCCAATTGAGTAGTCAGTTAAATTGAAGGCCCTTGCAACGGTTTGGAGAATCTCACCAGGGGTTTTCTTTTATGAGGACATCTCCAGAGGTGATTCCAAAAACAGGGATCATTCAGATCTCTCTCTCTCTCTCCTTTGGGGCCTGATATATTCCCCTCCCAGATGCTATGTTGTCTGCCCTCCATTGCCTAAAAAATCACTACATCCCCTTTCAGTGTTGATAATTTCACCTTTTCTTCGATCATTCCCTAATCACACCCAGATCTTTTATTCAGAAAAAAAAAAAAAGTGCAAGAGTGGGGCACCTAGGTGGTTCAGTCAATTAAGTGTTAGAATCTTGATCTGATCTTAGGTTCGTGAGTTCAAGCCCCGTGTTGGGCTCCACACTAGGCATAGAGCCTACTAAAAAAAAAAAGAAAAAAAAAATTCAAGGGTAATTTGGACATTTTAATAAAAGTTATACAGACCCATTATAACTTCCACATTGGCCTGTGTGGGCAACACAGGGGAATTTGGTGATGATTACTCAACCAAGTGGCAACTATCTTTATGATCTGGGACCATGCCGATCCACCCAGAGAACCCAGGTGGCCGAACCAGAATTAAGTCTGAATCTCCCAGGTCCCTTTTGGGCTGCCCTCTAGGGTCAGCCAACCATTTTTGCCCTGGGGTTGCTATTAGGGAAAAGAAAGACATACCATGCCTAAGAATGGTCAGGGAGAAATCTCAGATTTTCTGAATAAGTCCATATCACCCACCATCCCTTATGTCCTCATCCTTACCTAGAAAAGAGCCATGAGGAAAGGATCCCTTTCTAAGACGCTGCAAGCGGTGGCTAAACTGCCTTACTTGTGTGTGGTCTTGCAGAAGGTGAGGGAGGCAGAGTCAGAAATTTTTCGAGTCCATGTCAGATGTCTGTGGACGTTAGGAGCATGGAAGGTCCACACAATATCTGTCCTATCAGCAGCTGCAGCAAGAAGAGAGGGTGGAGGAAGGGCTCAGGCGGCACAGAAGCAAAGAGCCTCTCCAGGTCAATAAAGCTTAACAGTTATTTTTACTTTCAAACAGCGTGGAGGAAGAAGCTCGTGGCCCTGAAGAATAGCTCCTGGTTGGCAGCTCAGGTGGAATTCAGACAAAACCTTTCCAAATACTTAGAGAGGAAAATAAACTTTTAAGGAAAGGAAGATGACATTTGGGGCACAAGTGGATTAGGATCTAGACATTTCACTCCACCCCTAAATGGAGAAGTGAGTTGCAATGGATTTGTCAAAGTCAAAGCCACATTTTCTAGGGTGGGGTCTTGGGTAAGAATGTAAAAACATTATAGGGGCGCCTGGGTGGCTCGTTCCTTAAGCGGCTACCTTCAGCTCAGGTCGTGATCCGGGAGTCTAGGTTTCAAGCCCCGCATAGGGCTCCCTGCTCGGGGGAAGCCTGTATCTCCCTCTCTCACTCCCTCTGCTTGTGTTCCCTCTCTAGCTGTGTTTCTCCCTGTCAAATAAATAAAATCTTAAAAAAAAAAAGAATATAAAGACATTATATATAATGTGTTTTTATATATAAAAACACAGAAATCATCTTAAATAAAACTAATGAAACCAAATAAAGGAAACCTAAAATGGACCAAAGGCCACAAGGAGTTCTCATGCCCCATCACTCATGGTCATTGGCAGAAGCCAAGAGGAAGAGATTTATTTACATTCTCAACAAGAGAAAAAAGCCTATTTTCTTCCTCCAGCAGGAGGAAGGAAGAGTTTCTTTTTGCCTGGCAACAAGCTTAGCAGATAAGAAAATGCCCCAACTCGGCTGATGAGAGACTATCACCAGCCTGAACTCTTGCTTTCCTTCTACGGACTATGGTCACAACTGGGATCTCTGGGAGAGAGAGCAGGGATGCTGAGAAATACCCTAAATTTCGCAGGAGGGCCCTCAACAATGAAGAATTATCAGGTCCCAAATGTCCACATTCGAGGCTGGGGCAGCCCGAAAAGTCTCTCCCGGTATCAACTGCACAGACGTTACGGCACTTCACTGGCTGGCCAGCTTTAAAATGTGCTTCCTAGCAAATGCAGGAAGTATAGAGGGAGTTCCTTTATTTCCATTTTCGAGGTTAAAATGGGACTTTAAAAAAAAATGAGACTTTTTGACATCGTACATTACGCTTTAATTTTTAGCACATGGTAAGTCCAACAAGGATTTTCAGACACTTTTCTCGGGACTAACACTATGACTACCATTTAACAAGCACTCAGGTGACTTTGCTCAAGGGCTATCATAACAGTGAAGGTTAATGCAAAACAACACCCAGAGTCTCAGTAGAGCTAGATTTGGCACGAGATGGGGTAAGGGACGTGGACTCCGAGGGAATGGCTTGGCCGTGTCCCAACTCTGGCACTTTCCAGTCCTTGGCCTCAGCAGTTAGTTGCCTTTCTGTGCTTCAGTGTTCTCAATGGAGGATGAAGACTATAGGAGAGAATTCTACCTCTTAGAGCTGTTGTGAGAATTAACTATTGACACACATAAAGAGATTAGAAAGCACAATATGCTTATCAAGATGGGAACCATTTCCATTTATGTGGTGCGCCCAAGGACAGTTTATATTTTCTTTGACTGATCAGCTTTTATTTTTATTTTTTTTACTTTAAATTTATTTTATTTTTTCAGTGTTCCAAGATTCATTGCCCATGCCCCACACCCAGTGTTCCATGCAATAGGTGTCCCCAGTACCCACCACCAGGCTCACCCATCTCCCCACCCCCTTCCCTCCAAGTCCCTCAGTTTGTTTCTGTGTCCAAAGTCTCTCATGTTTCGTTTCTCTCCCTGAATTACCCTACTTCCCATTTACTTTCCTTCTCCTACTGTCCTCTATATTACCCCTTATGCACCACAAGTAAGTGAAACCATGCGATACTTGACTTTCTCTACTTGGCTTATTTCACTCAGCATAATCTCTTCCAATCCAGTCCATTTGCTACAAAAGTTGGATATTCATTCTTTCTGAGGGAAGCATAGTATTCCATTGTTTATATATACCACATTTTCTTTATCCATTCATCTGTTGAAGGGCACCTTGGCTCTTTCCACAGTTTGGCGATTGTGGCCATTGCTGCAGTGAACATTGGGGTACATATGGCCCTTCTTTTCACTACATCTATATCTTTGGGGTAAATACCCAGTAGTGCAATTGCAGGGTCGTAGGGTAGTTCTATTTTTAATTTTTTAAGGAATCTCCACACTGTTTTCCAAAGCGGCTGCACCAACTTGCATTCCCACCAACAATGTAAGAGGGTTCCCCTTTCTCCCCAGCCTCTCCAACAATTGTTGTTTCCTGACTTATTAATTTTGGCCATTCTGACTGGTGTAAGGTGGTATCTCAGTGTGGTTTTGATTTGAATTTCCCTGATAGCTAGTGACGCTGAACATTTTTTCATGTGTCTGTTAGCCATTTGTATATCTTCTATGGAGAAGTGCCTCTTCATGTCTCTTGCCCATTTTTTGATGTGTTCATCTTCTTTTTGGATGTTGAGTTTGAGTA
>PITA01034060.1:0-12058 GCA_004023965.1 Spilogale gracilis | reverse complement strand
ATAAGGTGCCCCAATACTCTCCTATTTATTTTCTTATATTTGACATATCACGAGTTTGAAATGACTGTAATGCAGCAAAGATAAAAAGTGTATTAACATTTCAATTGGTCACTCTGTACCTAAGTTTTAGAAAACAAAAAGAAGCATAAAATATATTAAACATTTCATGAATGCACAAGTGCTACTAAACAAAATAAGAGATTTTATTAGACAATAAAAAAATAACATACTAAGAAAGGTGAAATGAATGAATACTATTTCAGAAATCAATAGATTTATTATAATTACAACAAAGGCTTTGTAGAGAACCAAATAAAATAAAAATAGGTATGAATCCCAACATTGGTACTTTGAGCAATCTTCTTAACCTCCCTATATTTCAGGTTCTTATCTATAAACTCATATAATTCATGCACAATAAATGGGAGACAATATTATTATAAGTAATAATATGACTTAAGAAAGGGAAGTCAGAGGTGTCCTTTATTAAAGAGGGAGAATGTGAGCTGGAATTTGAGAGATGGTTAAGATCAAGATGAAATAAAATGGCCACAGGAGTCTTTTATAGTAGGTTGCATCTTAAAACAAATGAGTAAGAACTGGAAATGGAGGAGAACCAGTGAAGGCATTTTAGATGGTGGAAGCCTCGGGCGCCTGGGTGGCTCAGTGGGTTAGAACTTCTGCCTTCGTCTCAGGATGGAGGCCTCAGAGGACTCTCTGCTCAGCGGGAAGCCTGCTTCCTGCTCTCTCTCTGCCTGCTTCTCTGCCTAGTTGTGATCTCTCTCTCTGTCAAATAAATTAAAAAAAAAAAAAATTAGATGGTGGAAGCCTCAAAGTCAAATCCAAAAGTAAGATGACAGTTAAGAGACAGAAGATGAACGCCTCCTACTCCAGACAGTGGAGTTTGGATTCATCAGGTAGTGGTGGGGTTCAGGACACCATACCTCAAAGTAGGCACCACGGCATATTAAGTATTTTAAGCTGAATGAATGATTTTTGACAAAATAGCAGAAACAAGGTCACTCTGACTTTCCCTCTCCCTGCCCTTCTTCCCTGAAAGGTTATAAATCTCTCCTGTGAGAGGCATCCTCCCCTTATTCCAGGAAAAGAGCACAATTACCTCTGAAGATAAAGAGGTGCCAAGAAGAATCTGAATGAACAAATGGGCATTGCTAATTTTCCACAGCTCCCTACACCTACCTGCTCATACTCTTTGCCCTATTATATTTCTCCAACACTGTCACTTTTCATCAAACCTGGCATTAAAAGTAATCAGGTTTAACAGTTTCTTTAGATCTTGATAACATTATAAAAGCTCCCATGTTATGAAAAATTATATTAAGTAGCTCTTTATGCTTTTTTTTTGTAATAATATGTCTCTATCATTTTAATTTTCTGATCTTGCCAGGGACCCTAAGAGGGTCAAAGGAAACTTTTTATTCTCCTGCAGTAATGGATAACAGATAAGTTCCCTCTAAAAGTTTTTGAATGATGGGGTAGGAAGATAAATGCAGTATTTTGGTGGTAGTGCTAATAACTGACTGAGAAAGAAGCTTATTTTTAAAAAATAACCAGAAAATCAGAAAACATATGCTTAAATTCCAGGTCAAAGAAACAAAAACAGAAAACCTCCCCCAGCAAAGGGACAGTTCTTGCTAAGTACCTTAATGATCCTAAATATCCAAAACCAGCATCAATGAACTCAAACAGTTGACTCCTTGATTAAATGCACTTTGTATCTCAATATTTAGCACTTCATTTATTTACCAGGGCTCAGATCTCAAATAAATAGCAAAGGTAGTTCTACAGGAGGAGCTGTATTTCCAGAAAACAGACTTTTCTTAAAAGAAGAAAAGTTGGGAGTCAGGTCAGACTACAAGGACATACCATTACAGTATAAGAATTTCAACAGAAAATGGAAAGGAAAATCCCCTGAAACATGTTTATCAGCAAATGACCTGATCAGCTATGATCCATCACTGGCAGATCATAGCTCGGTAAATCAGTACATCCCAGGAAGCAAGTTTAAATGGATTTGAGATTATGACACCTTTTAAAGTACCCTCATAACTCAGAGAAAGAAAATATAATGCCCCAAATGTTGCACCTTTTAAAAACTTCCTGGGTTATCTATTGTAAACAGAAAATTTTCTTATTTTAGGGTCCTTTATAAACAGCTTAAGCCACTAAGGTTTAAAAGTGAAGTTGACAATTTTAGACTCTGTGGGGTAGTATGCCATTTTTAGAGCACTGAATGCTTCCTTTCGGGGACTTGATCAGTCCAAGGCAGCTCACTTGGCCTCCTCAGCCACCAGATAGAATGATAGATCATGCCATCTCAAGAAAAGAAGGAGGCAATGGGGTCAGCAGCCCCAACACACAAAAAATGTTTGGGGGACTTCTACTTTAACATTGGGGAAGCAGACTTTTGTTTTTACAGTCACCATCTTGGAAGCCTTTGCCTATTAAGCAAAGCTCTTTGAATATGATCCCTGTTTTGGGAGAAATACCCTGTTGGAGTCAGATTTCCTAATTTGCAAAACTTAACTGACCTTGGTTCTTTGAATGACCTTAAATGTGAATCTTGAATACATTGTTTTCAGTTGTACTAATTAGTTTTACATACTTAAGCCGTATATGCAAATTTATGTAAATCAGTGTTGCTGGGTTGTTGTTTTTTTTTTAATGTAAAGGCATATAAATATGCGTGCCCCCTAGATTCCTTAAAAGGGATAGGGTTTCAAGATTCTTTATTTTAGAGTTTTCCAATACTACCCAGAAAGAATCTCCTTTGATACTTTAAGTAACCCTGTAACATAATTCCAAGCCCTCCAACTAACCTTCCTACGACCCATGTTTCAGTTTTTCTTTTCTCAATTTTAGGCTAGAACCTGATGTTCTGCTTTTACTAATTGACGTTGATAGCCTCTCTTACTAGATTTCCAGCAGACAAGATAAACACACTGGAAAGTTCAACTAAGATCATGAAATGTAAAGACACTAATATTTCCTTATTATTAGGGACCCCCAGGGTTTTTTTTATCTCTTTGCATAGTCAATCAACTTTTATTTGTATTAGAGTCTATTAAGCAAAATCTCTTCAAGTAATTAAGGCAAAATAAGCACAATAAAAATGTACAAGGAAGTATTTCACTAGGCTAATCCTGATTTAAGCCTAATATTTGAAAATAGTGGTTTATGTAAATTATGGGAAAACTTTTTTAAACAAATGCTTTACATTTATATAATATATGGCACACCAAGCACAGAGTAAATCTTTTAGTTTATCATTCTTCGTATGCACAACTCAAAGTGGTCATCTGAATAATGATTATAATTGAGAATTAGTTTATCCAGCTTTATCTATAACTGGAGATTTTTCTTTTTCATGTTCTGATTACACAAAGTGTGGAATGACCTATGGGAATATACTATATAATTAGTTCTGATGTGAAAATACATAAACTGAAAATAACTTACAGAATAGATTCAAAAATGACAATACATCTTATTCACTGGGAATAAAGGAGCTACACGTGGATAATGACAATCTCTTCTGGTCTGATCCGAAAACTTTTCTCTTTTTCTGTTACGTCCTTGTTAGCATTTGAGTGGATATTTTCTAGGATCAGGTCTTACACATCAACTGCAGTGAATTTTGATTTTCGTTTTATAATTAATAATATTTTTCGGGGCGCCTGGCTGGCTCAGTTGGTTAAGCGACTGCCTTCGGCTCAGGTCATGATCCTGGAGACCCAGGATCGAGTCCCACATTGGGCTCCCTGCTTGTCGGGAAGCCTGCTTCTCCCTCTCTCACTCCCCCTGCTTGTGTTCCCTCTGTGGCTGTGTTTCTCTCTGTCAAATAAATAAAATCTTAAAAAAAAAATAATAAAATAATATTTTTCATACTGATACATCTCTACAGTCTGTATTTGGATACCTTTATCATGAGTTTTTCCTGAAATTAATCACATTTCCCTAATAAAGGATAAAAGAAAGTCTGTTTCAACCATCATGATTAACTATACTGGATACTGGGTCTTACTGTTTTTCTTTATTTCATTAAGAAGTTAAACAATACTAGGAAACAAGCAAAAAGAGGGTGTGGTGCATGCTTTTAATGTTATTCTAGTTTATTATTTTACCAGCACACAAGAATTATTTAATTCTCCTAGTGAATGTATTTGTGTTTGGCTTTGCTCTTTGACGGGAGTTACATGTTATTTGTAGATTTCTATCCAGTAGAAAATATAATTATAAATGTTGCGGTTTTATGTAGTGCCTTGTAGGATATTAATTAGTTTTGTATAAAATTTAACAATTTTATTTTAACATCCATATTAAAATATATATTTTCTGATGGCTGTATAAACCTCAATCCTCAAAGTATTTTTGAAGCCAGTTTTATCATACTTTTTTTATTAATTAATGACTTTGATAAAATAGCTGACATGTGTCTATTCTATATTTGTAGGAGAGTCACGTTTTTAATCTTTGAAACTATACTTTGACAATTCAGTGTCCTATTTCCTTCTACACTGTGAATGCTTCATTCATATAAGAATGAAGTCTCCTTTAAAAACTGAAATATTCTAGATAAGCCTAAATCTAAATAAAGCCTAAACCCTTCCCACCCCTCCCGACTCTGCCCTATACCTACCTTATGCCACTCTATCAGATCATATCCCAAATGTAACTACTGTTAATAGTTTGGTGTTTATCCACTGTAACATTTCTCATGCATTTACACATATCCATATGTGCCTATGTTAACTTAAACAGTGGTAAACTACGTGAAACAGACTGCTCCATATGTCATGAAGACCTTTCCATTTTACTCCTCATTCTTAACTGGTCTATGATAAGAAAATGCCATAACTTGTATAAGCATTCATCTATTAAGAAGCATTTAGGCTGCTTCCAATTTTTCATTATAAACAATGCTAGAATGATCTTTCTTGTAAATATTTCCATCTTTATATTTACGGACATATATCTAAAGTACATATCAAGAATTGGAATTGCTCGATTATGCAGGTAAATAAGAAAATACATATTTTAATTGCCTTCTAACCTCACTGGTAAATATTGAAAACAAATACTATATTTGCCATTATTTGAGGGTTAAATTCTAAAATCATCAAGGAAGAGGAAAATAGTGTATAGAAGAAAATTTACCTCTCAAAGTATATTGGTTTCTCTATATATAACACCATAGAAACTTTTTTCAGTGTTTCTAAGTTCCCTTTAATCTATTTGTTTTAAGTATTGTTTACCTGTTCTTAGTTGTTGTTGATTTAACATTTTATTTATTTGACAGAGAGACCACAAGCAGGGGGGTAGCAGCAGAGGGAGAGGGAGAAGCAGGCTTCCCACTGAGCATGGAACTCCATGTGGGGCTTGATCCCAAGACCCCAGGATTATGACCTGAGCTGAAGGCAGATGCTTACCCTACTGAGCCACCCAGATGCCCCCATGTCTTTAGTTCTTAATGAAAAATCAAGGACAACTGAATTTTTTATTGTTTTTTTCTCTCTTTCTTCCAATAAGCCTGTCAGATGCATTTTATCTCTTGCCTGAGATACAAGCTAATTGAGCTAAGGGATAGGTACTACATTTTCTAGACTTCTATTTTATATAAACAATTTTTAAAAATTGTGGAACTTTTAGAAGTTAGAATTGTGTTTATGATCCACCGCAGCAGACTGATCCTTTTGAAATGTAAAGTAGGCCACATTTTCCCAATTTTTTTACCCTAGCATTTGTCGTCTTACTATAATCTAGTTTCCCCAGAAAGAGACAGATGGTGGAACATAGAACATACCTGGTAACTATCTGTGAAATGAATAGATTTTTGTTAATTGAAAAGAATCAACAAATAGTTTATCAATGTTCTCTGATGTTTTTAAGAAGTGTTTTGAAATAACACATATCCACTTAGTGAGGTAAATAGCTCAATTGTTTTATTGAAATATTTGATATGCTGCTTCTTTTTTATTCCCTTTGATCTATTGATTTCTGAGAAAGATGGAATAAAACATCTTGCTAAAGATTTCAGTTTTTCATTTTAGTTGTCACTTTTTAAATTTTAAGGTAATTTTAAAGATTTTTTTCCTCAGGGGCATGAGTATTTGTTGCTATTGCATTGTTTTTCTATATTGCTATCTATCAATATAAATTATATTTCTTTACAGAGTTAGGCCGTTTTGCTTGACTTTGGTAGTGGATTTTTGTTTGTTTCTGTTTTTATTTAATCTGAGAAATGCTGGTTTTAAACCATTAACAGTAGTAATGAGTAGTGATAGTATATCTTTATCCGAACTGATGCTTACTTTGTGTCTCCTATTTACCATGTCTTACTATTATTTGCTTAGCTTTCTTCCTATCTTTTCTTGAGTGCTGAGTGCTCTTTGAATTGATTTTTCATTCTAATAATTTGAATGGTATACATTCTTCTAATCTCTTATTTTATGTCCCCAAATGCATAACAC
Source organism: Spilogale gracilis (assembly GCA_004023965.1). Classification (NCBI taxonomy): domain Eukaryota; kingdom Metazoa; phylum Chordata; class Mammalia; order Carnivora; family Mephitidae; genus Spilogale; species Spilogale gracilis. The sequence goes on along the minus strand of PITA01034060.1, from coordinate 5,567 downwards.
ACTTATTTCAACTTGTATTTTCAAACATCAAATGTTAATGAGTATCTATAGCTGTCTCTTACCAAGACAAGTTTTGTAGAATGTTTTTACTTACTTTGGCTTTTTGCCCAACCAACCCACAACCATTAAGCATATTACCTGGGGACCTCACTTTATATCTTTAGAAACTTTATTTACAATCAACATGGATTTACTTTTGGGTCTCAGTTTCTTATGACACGATGCCAGTCCCACTGTGCCCACAGTAGCACATAAACTCAGTTAACTAAATCATAGGCATTAATTTGTTTTCTTCTCTCTTATTTTTATGAATACATTTCTTTGATGATTTTTTGACTTACCCTGGATTTAAGGAGTCCTCATTTTTTTTTCAAACCTAAAGAAAATTAGGTTTAAGTGAAGGGCTATGTGAAGCACTTCCTCTAAAAAGGAATAGCCAGAGATGTAGGACCAAAAACTACTAAATCACAAACTCAACAGCTGAGCATGACAGTCTCCGTTTAACACAGTTCTGAAGTGGGGTTCTAATCTAATTGCTAGGAAAACCAGAATAGCTTCCTTTCCCAAAATATGTCCCAACTTTTTTACCTGCATGGATTTTCCTTCATTTTTATTGTCCTTGTTGTCTTGTTTTGCATTGCTTTTCCCTAATCCTATCATTGAGTGTTCCACCAGCAAAACAGGAATCTGCCTATGCATTTCAAACAGAAACAGAACTAGGATATAAAACCACTGGAAAGAGTAATAAGGTGGAGATGCCTTACTCAGATCCAGAGCTCAGGAAGCTGTGAGTGCCTGCTGACCACCTCCGTGTTCGTCCGTGGCTGCCACATTAGGAGTCCACACTGAGAGACTAAGGGAGCCTAGTTTGTCTGCTCTTACTGCTGTATGAGGACAAACTGGGCCTGCCTACTGCAGCCACCACTACTAACTTGGGGAAAGAGGTCCCTTCTGCCTTATAATTGCATGACAGGGTCTCCCGTTCCTAGAATTTAAACCAAAACTTCAGTGGCAAGGAGATCTGAGAAATTTAGTTTCTTAGATGCTGAAATACAGGAGAAATGTAGAAAATGTCAAAAATGATGCGAAGATACCAAAAGAAAATTTAGCTCACTTAAATGACAGGGAATAACTTTTTCTAATCCCTTCCAGTTCCCACTGTGTGTCTTCGTTATACTTATACTGAAGTCCACTTCTTCCATGAAGTTGAATCCTATGCTTCTAATATAATGCAAACTCAATGTTGTTTAAACTCCCTGTAGTACTGTACACATCTCTTACTGTATTTAACACATTCTTCTTTGTATCAAAGTAGTTTTTGAAAGTCCTATCTCTTTTCACTAGTCTGTAGATTTCTGGAAAGGAGACAACTAGTATAAACCATAAATATCAGGGATTAAACATATGTTTTTCAATAGTAGCTAGGAAATTAACATTCAAATGTTACCATTTGAAGAACTTGTCTTTGTCCTTTATTGTGATATTAACCTGGATTATAGTAGAAATCTGTCTCCATCAGCAAGGATCTACATGATTTGGTACAGAAAACCTTATACTAGAGCCTGTACATGATTTAAAATTAAGTATGGATTCAACTTCTTTGTTTTCTACTGTTCTAAAATAGGTTTACATAAACATTAATGAATGCTCAGATGGAGTAAAATGATTTTGTTATTCTCTCTGTTTCAAAACACAACTGAGTTGCTCTACTGACTAGAGAACACCAAGTGAAATAGATCAGTATACTAGGCTCCTGTGTCCCCAAAGTGCCACAGGGCATTGGTCAAAGAGCGATGGTAAAATTGTCACTCTCTGGACAGATATGCTTCATCATCACCCCATATATCTGAGTAAAAGTGCTTTATCAGGTAGTAGCATGGGGAATAAATAGCAAATTAATTGAAACATAGGTTAAAATGGAGAATCATGAACAAAAGTTTACATTTTTTTTTAAAAGATTTTATTTATTTGACAGAGAGAAACACAGCCAGAGAGGGAACACAAGCAGGGGGAGTGAGAGAGGGAGAAGCAGGCTTCCCGCCGAGCAGGGAGCCCGATGTGGGACTTGATCCTAGGTCTCTAGGATCATGACCTGAGCCGAAGGCAGTCGCTTAACGAACTGAGCCACCCAGGTGCCCCAAAAGTTCACATTCTTAAACCGAAAATATATACATGTATACTTTGCCAATATTTTAGAGTAATGAATTCTTTCTTTTTTTTTTTTTTTTTAAGGTTTTATTTCTTTGTCAGAGAGAGAGCATAGCAGGGGAAGTGCAGGGAGAGAGAGAAGCAGGCTCCCGCTGAGCAAGGAGCCCAGTGTGGCACTTGATTCCAAGACCTGGGATCATGACCTGAGCTGAAGGCAGATGTGTAACTGACTAAGTCACCAGGGCATCTCGAGTTATGAATCATTTATTGCCTAATACACAGAAGGTATTATTCATCTACAATTGTTGGTTTTGATTTCTTTCATTTGGAGCAAGGAATTAGATAATTGCAGATGTATTGGAATGTAGAGTCTGCCTTTGGTGCTATCCAATAGAACTTTCTGTAGCAGTGGAAATATTCTGTCTCTGCTGTTCAGTTTGGTAACCACAAGCTGCATGTGGCTATGGAATACATAGCAACTGAGGGACTCAATTTTTAATTTAATTTCATTCTGATTAATTTGAATTTGAATATGAAGAGTTCTTTGTGGCTAGTGGCTATTATTGTATTGATTTATATGTTCCCAACTCATCCCCCCTCGACATCAAATAGCCCATTATTTCATTGTTCACACCTAAATTAAATAACATTTGGGGCATTATATGAAGGTCTGGACTATTAGAAAACATTCGAATTTTTTAATGGGCAAAAATACCAATATTTAACACTTTTTTTTCTTTTAAGTTCATGAAGTAGTTAATATGTTTACCTAATTATGATAGAAATTCTATTGGTATAAATGGTTTGAAGCAATGCTTCTAATTCTTGGAAAACATACAACTCAACTGGTAGAAGCCCAATCACACACAGAGGCAGTGAAATGGCTGCAGATATCCAGGGTGTTGTGAGCACCTGAAAGTATGCTTGACAGAAGGAAAGGGCCTGATCTTGGGAGATCAGGTCAAAGGAAGGCCAGGTAAAATGAGCCCTACTACATTATGAATGTTACTATTGATCATGCACCCTCAGCACAAGTCAAATAAGTAAATAAATGGATGAAGTAAAGTAACATAAAGTTATATGGTAATATAAAAGTCCTTTACATACAAAAAAACTAACTTGCAAATTCACATATGACAATGCCAATGAAAAAGGGGTAGAATAAAGTCAAAATATGACACAAAAGAAAAAAAATAATTCTTCCAAAATACTTGTTCTCGTTTGAGAAACACATTAGAGGAGATGTTCTTGCTCTACGTGAAGTCATACTGATATGGCAGAGAAAAATTATACTAATGTGTTTCATGAGAAATTCCCAGAAGCTGCTTGCTGGGATGCACTGAGGAAGTGCCTAGCTCAAAATGGATCCCAGGTAGTCCTTTCCCTCCATCCTGAAAATGCCCTCTCTCCATTACCACACCTGCAGAAACAGGTGTAGCCAGGTTATAAAAGGCGGTTTGATTGGTTCTGTGCCAGATCCAAGTATAGCGTATATTTGAAAATAGAAAAATGTCTGGAAAACAGGAGGCTTAAATGAATGTAGCCCAGAGGGCAGTAACAACAGATGTGCTGACAATTTACGAATATTTTCCTGTAAGTGTTCTCTGTTCTTCTATTAAATAAGGAATTACGTAGTGCCAGACTCCATGCCACAATGCCTGATGCTCACTTAGAATAACTTGCAAAAAAAATGAAATTTTCTGACAAATAAGACTCAGGAATATGTGCATTTGACATCTGCGTGTTTCAGTAGGGAATGCCAATGGGTCTACATACAGGGGGGCACACACGTCTCCAGCACAGATATATTTAAACAGGAAATAATAAATATAAACTCATTCACACAGCATGCACACCCGTCACCAATTATGGAGTGGGGAAGTTGTTTTTGGTGCTTCACTGCTTCTATTTGTTTCATTTAGTACATTTGATGAAGAGTGAGTTCCACAGCTCTCGGGGCACAGCACAGGCCAGTGGTCTTTCAGCTTCTCCAAAGAGCTGAGCTAATTAAGTTGAGATTTACATCTAGAACTGCATACAAATAAGCCATATCAGGAGAAAGTCCTGAAACACTTCCCTGTCTAATAGCAGGGTCAATTTATTCTCACCTTCTCCATCCATACAAATCAAACCTGAATTTGAAATCTGAATAACTCAAGTGTGTTATTTTATTGAATTAAAAGTCGCTGCACAACCAGTGTTTGGGTTTGTCAGGTATTTGCTGGGTTGATTCCAAAGAATGGAAGGTCAAAAAAATACTTTCCAGAACACTCATGCCATAGATCATAGTGGATTTGAAGAAAATATCACGGGCTATTAAGTTCTTAAAATTAGCAGGCTCACCAAAACATTCTAAATGACTATGTGGGGACCTTTGGATATTACAAGAGCTTCCATAATTAGAATGGGTTTTTGTTGTTGTTGTTGTTTGTTTTTCTTTTTTTCCTGTTTTTTTTTTTTTTTATTTTTACTTAAATTTTTTTTTTCCAGTGTTCCAAGGCTCATTCCCCATTCCCCACACCCAATGCTCCATGCTTTAGGTTCCCCAGTACCCACCATCAGGCTCTCCCATCCCTCCATCCCCCTCCCTCCAAGTCCCTCAGTTTGTTTCTGTATCCAAAGTCTCTGTTGTTTCGTTTCCCTCCCTGGATTACCCTAGTTCCCATTTACTTTCCTTCTCCCACTGTCCTTCATGTTACCCCTCATGCACTGCAAGTAACTGAAACCATGCGATACTTGACTTTCTCTTCTTGGCTTATTTCACTCAGCATAATCTCTTCCAGTCCAGTCCATGTTGCTACAAAAGTTGGATATTCATCCTTTCTGATGGAGGCATAGTATTCCATTGTATATATGTACCACATTTTCTTTATCCATTCATCTGTTGATGGGCACCTTGGCTCTTTCCACAGTTTGGTGATTGTGGCCATTACTGCGATGAACATTGTTGTACATATGGCCCTTCTTTTCACCACATCTGTATCTTTGGGGTAAATGCCCAGTAGTGCAATTGCAGGGTCATAGGGTAGCTCTATTTTCAATTTTTTAAGGAATCTCCACACTGTTTTCCAAAGAGGCTGCACCAGTTTACATTCCCACCAACAGTGTAAGAGGGTTCCCCTTTCTCCACAGCCTCTCCAACACTTGTTGTTTTCTGTCTTGTTAATTTTGGCCATTCTGACTGGTGTAAGGTGGTATCTCAGTGTGGTTTTGATTTGAATTTCCCTGATAGCTAGTGACGTTGAACATTTTTTCATGTGTCTGTTAGCCGTTTGTATATCTTCTATGGAGAAGTGCCTCTTCATGTCTCTTGCCCATTTTTTGATGTGTTCATCTTCTTTTTGGGTGTTGAGTTTGAGTAGTTCTTTATAGATCTTGGATACCAGCCCTTTGTCTGTAGTGTCATTTGCAAATATCTT
>PITA01034059.1:0-12044 GCA_004023965.1 Spilogale gracilis | reverse complement strand
GCCCTTTGTCTATAGTGTCATTTGCAAATATCTTCTCCCATTCTGTGGGTTGCCTCTTTGTTTTGTTGACTGTTTCCTTTGCTGTACAGAAGCTTTTTATTTTGATGAAGTCCCAGAAGTTCATTTTCGCTTTTGTCTCCTTTGCCTTTGGAGACGTGTCTTGAAAGAAGTTGCTGTGGCCGATGTCAAAGAGGTTACTCCCTATGTCCTCTTCCAGGATTTTGATGGATTCCTGCCTCACGTTGAGGTCTTTCATCCATTTCGAGTTTGCATTTGTGTGTGGTGTAAGAGAATGGTCTAGTTTCATTCTTCTATATGTAGCTGTCCAATTTTCCCAGCACCATTTATTGAAGAGACTGTCTTTTTTCCACTGGACATTTTTTCCTGCTTTGTCAAAGATGATTTGACCATAGATTTGTGGGTCCATATGTGGGCTCTCCACTCTGTTCCATTGATCTATTTCTCTGTTTTTGGGCCAGTGCCATGCTGTCTTGGTAGTCACAGCTTTGTAATAAAGCCTGAAGTCAGGTAATGAGATGCCCCCAGCTTTGCTTTTCTTCTTCAGCAATTCCTTAGCGATTCGGGGTCATTTTTGGTTCCATATAAATTTTAGGATTGTTTGTTCCAATGTTTTGAAGAATGTTGGTGGAATTTTGATCGGAATGGCATTGAAAGTATAGATTGCTCTGGGCAGTATAGACATTTTGACAATGTTTAGTCTTCCGATCCATGAGCATGGAATGCTCTTCCATCTTTTTGTGTCTTGTTCAATTTCTTTCATGTGTGTTCTGTAGTTCCTCGAGTACAGATCCTTGACCTCTTTGGTTAGGTTTATTCCTAAGTATCTTACAATTTTTGGTGCTATAGTAAACGGAATCGATTCTCTGATTTCCCTTTCTATTTTTTTGCTGTTAGTGTATAAGAATGCAACTGATTTCTGTGCATTGATTTTGTATCCTGCCACATTACCGAATTGTTGTATGAGTTCTAGTAGTTTGGGGTAGAGTCTTTTGGGTTTTCCACATAGAGTATCATGTCATCTGCAAAGAGCGAGAGTTTGACTTCCTCTTTGCCAGGCTGGATACCTTTTATTTCTTTCTGTTGCCTGATTGCTGTTGCTAGGACTCAAGAACAGTTTTTATTTGTTCTTCTCAAAATCAGTTGTTTAAGATCTGGCTAACTTCTACATCATAATAACTCAAGGTGTTAACAATATATTGTAGAAAGTGATACTAAGATTATACAACTGGTAGTGTTGGAAGCGAACTTAAGGGGCACTTGGGTGGCTCAGTAGATTAAATGTTCGACTCTTGATTTGGGACAGGTTGTGATCTCTGGGTCATGAGATTGAGCCCCTCATGGGGCTCAGCAGGAGTCTCTCTCTCTCCCTCTGCCCCTCCCTGCCTTGGCTGTGCATGTATGTGTGTCGCTCCCTCTAAAATAAATAAATCTTAAAAAAAAAAACAACAACTGAACTTAAAAACCAGGTTTCTTCTGGTTTATTGCTATACACAAGAGATATCAGCTTTTCTTTTCTTTTTGTAAAAATTTATTTTTAGAGAGTAAGAGTGCGTGCACACCCACCAGAGCTGAGGGACAGGGGAGAGAGACAGAATCTCAAGCAAATTCCCAGCTGAGCACTGAGAGTGGGAGGGTGGGGCGGGGTGGTGGGCAAGGGAGCTCCATCTCACAATGCTGAGATCATCACCTGAGCTGAAACCAGGAGTCTGAGACTGAACTGGCTTGAGTCACCCAAACACCCCAAGATACAAGCTTTTTGAGAACTGCCATAGTCATTTGTTATTTCATGGAAGTGTTTGCATCTTTGTGTTTAGATCTTTATGAGTTTAAGTTAGTCCTATTAGAGTCACTTAGTGTGTGAGCTGAAACCAATCAGTTTGCATTTTAATGTCGAACCCAATAAATATCTTAAGGTGATAAAAACCCGTGTCTTTGTATAAAGGAACTCTAAAGAGAAGGTAGTATAAATGACTCTAATCCTATATTAATAGAATCATTAAAGATTTAAGGACAGTGTTTACAGACTCAATGTTTTCTCTTTTAATCTGTTCCTTTCGAAATATGGAGAGAAATATGAATGAAATATGCAGAAGTGCTCATTTTGCTCTAGGGAACTGAATTTAAGATTGAGGGGACATGAAGGAATCATCGCTGAGCAATGAAATTACAATGAGATTATGAAATATGTTATTAAAGAAACTACCTGTATAGGAAATTCCCAGAATAATATACGTTTGGAAACTTTATTTGGGCTTCTAAATTTTGAATGTCACATATACTTTCTTGGTTTTGATTAGGTATCGCATCAAAGATAAGGCGGACCGAGCAACTGTGGAACAGGTACAATTTCACTGTGCTGCAGGTTCTGTGTTTTAAGATTATATTTATTTGAGAGAGGGAGAGAAAGCAAGAGAGCACGCACGCACACGCATGACTGGGCAGAGGCAAAGGGAGAAGCAGATTCCCCTGCCGAGTAGGGAACTGAATGTGGGACTCGATCGCAGAACCCTGAGATCACAACCTGAGCAGAAGGCAGATGCTTAATCGACTGAGCCACCCAAGGACCCTGCAAACTCGCATTTTAAAAGAGCATTTCTTTTCTCTTGGGATTATAGTTGCATTCATTCTTCTTGCTTAATGCTAATGTTATAAAAAACTATTCCTGCTTGTAGTTTTGAATTTAGAGATCTACATTTTGATTTATAATAGGACCGTTAATAGATAGAATCATGCCCCCTTCTGGCCACCATGCAGTGCTTTACTCTTCTGTGGGGAAGCAGAATTCATTTTAAGACCGGAATCTTTTGTTTTGTCTTAAACAAGGTCATCAGGAATTTTCTGAGCTTTTCCAAAGGGTAGGTATCTGCCACAAAGTGGGGGTATGTGAGTGTGTGATTTTCAATTAGAAAGGGTCAGAACATTGCTACAGCCACCTCAAGATTGATTGCTCTGACTTTGAAGGGGACCCTTTCCCTGATTTACTCATCTGTAGCAGAGGTGTGCGAACTCCTTCTTTAAAGGGTTAAATAAATACTTCAAGCATTGTGGCTCATAATTCTTTTTTTTTCTTTTAAACTATTTTAAAATGTAAGGACCATTCCTAGCTTGTAGGCTATAGAAAAACAGGCTGTGGCCTGGATTTGACTCGTGAACTGTAGGGCGCTGAGCCTGATTTGAAGTTGCATATCCTGTACAGCAACCCTTGAGCTCTTGAGATGTAGCCACGTCTGGACTGAGATGTGCTGTCAGCATCAACACACCAGCTTGTGAAGGCTTGGTGTAAAAAATGCAGTGTGAAATCTCTCACTGATAACCTCTTACATTGGTGGCATGTTGAAATTGATAGTGTTTTAGATATACTGGATTAAATAAGACAAATTTTACCTGTTATTTTTTACTTCTTTTAATGTGACCTGAAAATGTAAACCTAGTTATGTGACTTGCATTATATTCTCTTAGCTAATGTCAGCCTATAGTCAATTTCTGTTTCCCTTTGACTTGGTTTTAGACTTGAATTTCTGTGACTGAACTTGTTGACTTGTTTCTTGTACCTTTGGCCTTCGGGTCGCATTTTATTTACTAAAAATTGCAGTGAATGAAAACACCACAGCTGATACTGTCATTGAGTCAGCCACGATGGCCTAGTACTTAAGCTTCTCAGGTTATTTTGGTCAGCCAAGAAATATTTGGTACTGTGTCTCTGAGCTTTGTTTTTTGGGTTTTTTTTTTCTTATTTTTTGATGTGTTTTTAGGTGTTGGATCCTAGGACACGAATGATATTATTCAAGATGTTGACTAGAGGAGTCATATCCGAGATAAATGGCTGCATAAGCACAGGAAAAGAAGTGAGCTTTTCTTTGGATGCCTGAATGTTTTTTCTTTTTCTTTTTTTTTAATATTTTATTTGTCAAGAAAGAGCACAAGCAAGGGGAGCAGCAGGGAGAGGGAGAAGCAGGCTCCCTGCTGAGCAAGGAGCCCAGTGTGGGACTCAACCTCAGGATCCCGGGATCATGACCTGAGCCAAAGGCAGCTGCTTAACCAGCTGAGCCACCCAGGTGTCCCTGTCTGAATGTTTTCATGTTACTTTTCTTACTTCAGATACCAAATGAAACTAAGGCACTTAATACATAAATAATGCCTTTGAAAAGAAAAGGAAAAAAAAATACACAAGTCAGAAGAGCTTAGTATTTCTAAAAACAGCTTTATTTGTAGGTAGGGAGGAAGTTGGGCATACAGCTGTGCCTTTTCACCTCCGTTACTGTACTGGATCTCTGGGCCCAAGGTCAGTGCAGGTGGATTCCTGCATGCCCAAGACCTTATCTCATAGTTACTAATGGGGGCAAGGGCTTAGTTCTAGTTTTTGTGAATCAACGGATCTCTTTCCCGTTTTTTATTCATACGTGGATATGGAAAAAAACATGGCATCTTTAAATTTGCAACCCATGTTATGAAAAGCACTTCTCAGTAAAACTCAATTTATAAATGAGTTGTAAGAATGTCTTAAAATATTTTTCACACACTTAAGATACAAAACTGTTTGAAACAGCTTTTTGTATATAAATCGTATCTTAACTATATATGTAAATTAGAGCTCTACTTCCTGTACCTATTTTGGATTTTGATTGGGAATCAGAAGATGATGGTGTTTCTCATACATGTTACTTCAGTTTGCTTGACTTTTTTTTTTTTACTTTGGAGGCTAGAATCAAATAGAATGAAAATTTGAAATACTGTGTGTAGTTAATTTAACAAATGTAATTTGTTTTTGACACAAAATAGGCTAATGTGTACCATGCTAGCACAACAAATGGAGAGAGCAGAGCAATCAAAATTTATAAAACTTCTATTTTGGTGTTCAAAGATCGGGATAAGTATGTAAGTGGGGAATTCAGGTGAGCTCAGATTCTTTTTCCAGCTGGCCTAATTTCTATATCCTAAAAAAAAGCTGGAATAATGGAATGATTGCAATAACAAATATTTTTCTTGTTCAAGATTTCGTCATGGCTATTGTAAAGGAAACCCCAGAAAAATGGTGAAAACTTGGGCAGAAAAGGAAATGAGGAACTTAATCAGGTGACTCTCTGGGGCATGTGGCTGTGCTGTGTCCGCAGTACTGGCCCTCGCTCCTTCCTGGCGGCGAATCCCTGGGTGGTTCTGTCCAAAGGTGGGAGCTTGTAGGACTGTTCATTTCTGTTCGATCTGAGGTGTGCAGGAGCGTTATCTTCCTGGACAAACAAGAACTACTTTGTCTTCTCTGTTTTGAGAGCCCATTATGGAAAAATTCACCTTGATTCAGCAAGGCTGGGTCATTCCAAGCACCTTGGAAGCCATGTGAAATCATTTAAAATTTATACCGAGGATGAGAGGAGGCTGTTGCAAGATTTTATTTTATTTTTATTTTTTTTATTGTTACTAAAATTTTTTTCCAATGTTGCAAGATTTTAAACAGGGAAATGACACAGTCAGGTTTTCAGACTGATGTGTCATTTTTTTAATATATACACATTGGAGTTTTAGACAGTTTTGTTAGGACCTAAACTCTACCATGGTTTCCATTTCTGATTTCAGTCCAGTCTTGGACATATTTATACATTGTTTGTGCTGATACTTTTCTATCAGGTGAGGGCAACTTATCTAGCTGAGATCAAGTTTTCTCAAAAATTTGATGTTTATTTTTCCTCTTTCGAATACCTTTCTAATGTTTTATCTACAGTGCATTGGTGACATACATTGGATATTTTAGTATTAAGTACTTGTTTTGAAAGTCCTTTTGAAATCTTCCTTTATTCAGTTAGCTATTAGGTATGAGTCTAATTGGTTGGGTTTTTTTTGTTTTGTTTTGTTTTTGGTAAGTAAACTACACCCATTGTGGATGGGGCTCTAACTCACTACCCCAGGGTGGAGAGTCACGTGCTCTACCGATTGAACCAGCCAGGTGCCCTGAGTCCAACTGTTTAATTAATCATTGTTGGGTTAATGAACTCAAGACATATCTGCTATAGTTTGTGAATTCTGAGATGCACATTGCACATTTGAACATCTCTAGAATTAGATGGGCCTTAGCTCTGAGATAAGGGTTACTTGCCAGTGTTTTGTCATTCTTAGTTGTGCATCGAGGTGCTACCTAAAATCTCTGGGGTCTTGGCGTTTCTGAAATATAGTAATACAATTGTGACTGTTTCCTAACAGCCATAGTAATCTCGTGTTTTATAGCTGTTATAATTTGTTTTGGATTCTGGGTCACCTTTTCATTTGTCCTTTTGTCTTTTTGAGCACCGCAGGCTAAACACAGCACAGATCCCATGCCCAGAACCTATCCTGCTGAGAAGTCATGTTCTCGTCATGGGCTTCATTGGTAAAGATGACATGTGAGTATGTGGAAGGCCTAATTATTACATGCTCAGAAGTGTGTGTGTGTGTTTTGTTTTGTTTTGTTTTGTTTTTTTGAAGATTTTATTTATTTGACAGAGAGAAACACAGCCAGAGAGGGAACACAAGCAGGGGGAGTGAGAGAGGGAGAAGCAGGCCTCCTGGCGAGCAGGGAGCCCGATGTGGGGCTCGATCCCAGGTCTCCCGGATCATGACCTGAGCCAAAGGCAGTTGCTTAACCAACTGAGCCACCCAGGCACCCAGAAGTGTGTTTTTAAGTGCTTTGAATTATCCAGTATATGACTATTTTCCATTTAAATAGTTCCTTTCATCTTGGAATGTTTTTTGTGAATCTTTTCCACCATACTCGTGCATAAAGTTACTCATTTGTTCTACCTTTTTAAGTCTCAAAATGCTTCAGAATGACACATTTCACCCTGTTTTGAAGAATGCTTTACACACAGTAAGCTGGGAGAACCCATTTCTTGACAACTTTTTGGATTGGTACATCTGTAGTGATAGAGTTGTTCAGTGATAAGTTGTTGAAAAGAAGTTCATGTAGCAATGTGTCATATAAAGCAAGAAAACTTGTGCTGGGGCATTTTATCTTAGTTCATTTTGTTTGTATTTAAGGCCAGCGCCACTGTTGAAAAACATCCAGTTATCAGAATCCAAGGCTCGGGAGTTGTATCTGCAGGTCATCCAGTACATGAGAAGAATGTATCAAGATGCCAGACTTGTCCATGCAGATCTCAGTGAATTTAACATGCTGTGAGTACTTTCTGTCTCCAAGGAACCTCCTGCGCAGCATTTCATTGGCTTTAAAAAAATAAAATCCCAAGCCAAGAAGTCATTTATAGTTTTATTTTTATTTATTTTTTTTTTTGGCTTTTATTTTTTAATTTATTTATTTGATAGAAAAACAAAGATAGCAAGAACACAAGCGGGGTGGACAGGGAAAAGCAGACACCCTGCTGAGCAGGGAGCCTGACGTGGGGCTCAGTCCCTGGACCCTGGGATCATGACCTGAGCCGAAGGCAGATACTTAAGTGACTGAGCCACTCAGGTGCCCCCAAGAAATCATATTTAAATTCTAGAGTTTTTAAAGGTGGCTTCTACATGGTCATAACGTAGGTTGTGTTCTGTGCCTGCGGTGGCCTTAGTCACAGAACTGACCGTCTGATCCTTAACAGAGTTACAGGACTTTGGAAATTGTCTCCGTTTTCATCTCCTGCTAGTCAGAGTGGCCTCTTACCCTTACCCACCTTGTTCGTTCTATTGGTTATTTCCCTTGCTCTTAAGGTAGAATTTTTCTAAACAACAAAGTGCAGGCAGGTCGTAGATCCCACGTCCCTGTGTATCCGGCCCACAGGTACCATAGTGGAGGCGTGTACATCATTGACGTTTCTCAGTCCGTAGAGCACGACCACCCTCATGCCTTGGAGTTCTTGAGAAAAGACTGTGCCAATGTCAACGGTGAGTGGAAGTTGGGTTTCTTACCAGCTTGTCTGTGTCTGTTGGGTCTGCTCTGGTGAGCTGTGGATATCAAATCTTGGCGGAATTATTTGATGTAGTGATACTTGTACCATTTGCCGGGAAGTGGTATATTTTTATTCCTCTCTTTGTTTCTCCAGAAAGTAGTTGGAATAACAACTTTTCCCGCCTAAAGCTGTACTGTGTTTTCCTTCCAACAGATTTCTTTTTGAAGCACAGTGTGGCTGTGATGACTGTGCGAGAACTCTTTGAATTTGTTACAGATCCGTCCATTACACATGAGAACTTGGATGCTTACCTCTCAAAGGTGAGATGGGGCGAGGAAAAGAGAGAACAGAAAATAGTAATTTGCACTTAGATGGCGCTTCTCAGGGATTCCTGATTGCTCAGTGTATGTTCATTTCCACAGCTCCCTGAGACCTTCTGCTGATTTCACACATAGGGAATCAAAAATATAGTAAAAAGCCAGTGGGAAAGCCAGGTCTCTTGACTTGAAGCATTGGGCAAGATTACCTAGACCACCAAGATTCGTGAATCTTTAGTAAGAAACTTGTTTGGCTCCTGGTCTTGCCCTTATTTCTCAGGGGCCTAGAACTTTTATAAGTCTGGTAAAATGCACTTAGCGTAAAACTTGCCCCTGTAATGATGTGTAAGTGTACGGCCCATTGGCATTACGTGCACTCATGCTGTTGTGCAGCCGTCACCACTGTCCAGCTCCAGAACTTTTTCATCTTGTAAAATACAAACTGTACCCATTAAACATTAACTCCCCATTTCTCCCTTCCCCCGACCCATTCTGCTTGCTTTCTATGATGTTGCCTACTCTAGGTACCTCACATAAGTGGAATCACACTGTTTTTCCTTTTTCTGGCTCCTTGTTTTCCTTAGCCTAGTGTCCTCAAGATTTGTTCATGGGGAGCAGACACATCTTTTGTATCCATCCATCTATGAGCAGACATGTGGGGTGCTTCCAAAACCTCCTGGGTGTTGCGATTAATGCTGCTGTGAACATGGGTGCACAAATCTCTCTTCGGGACCCTGCTTTCCGTTCCTTTGGGTGAATACCCAAAAGTGGAGTCGCGGCATTCCCTAGTAACTCTGCTTTTTATTTTTTGAGGAACTACCTTCCTGTCTTCCTTAGTGGTGAAAGCATTTTACCTTCCCACCCAACACTGGGTGAGCAGTTCCAGTTTCTCCACGTACGTCCTCACCATTTTCTGGTTTTGTTTCTGTGTTGTTGTTTTTTTTTCTTCTATTTTTGGAGTAGCTATCCTGACCAGGTGTGAGGTTGTGTCTCATAGTTTTGATTTGCATTTCCTTGATGGTGAGTGATTTGAGCATCTTTTCATGTGCTTGTTGGCTGTGTTAGATCTCCATTCAGGTAACTTTCTCAAGGAGGAATCAGGCAGAAACTGTTTCCGCAGGTGTATTTCCCAGATTTTGTGAGTCTGTGGTAGAAGTGGTTGAAATGTCTCTCTTGTAATATGGGTTTTTTTTTTTTACTTTCTTTTTTTTTTTTTTAAGTATGCTCCACACTGAGCGGGGCTGGAACTCAAAACCCTGAGATCAAGACTCAAACGTTTAACCAACTGAGCCACCCAGGCACTCCTGGTATTAAGTTCTTTTTATTGTTGTCAGTCTCTGCTGGACCATGAGCCCACAAAGGGCAGCAGGTGGACTCTTGCATTGCCAGCACCTAATCAGAACCTGCCACACACTAAGCAATTACATATGTTGATTGAATAAATACATACTGTTTTTATTCCTAAAATTTTTAGCACAAATTTTAGTGTCCAAATATAAAACCCAAAACCCTAGTTTTTTGAAACAATTCTTTCCTTTTTTCTTTGTATTCTAAGTAGAGAACAAATCTCTAGTTTTCTAAGCCCAAAGACTCTTGTCGAATCTTTGTCACCTCAGTTGCAGTCACTGCTGAAAGAGATTTCCTTTGGCAGTTTATTTTTCTGCAGCATTGGAGACACATGCTCAAAACTAGAGGACAGTCCACTTTTCCTCTTTGATTCCTTTCATTGACTGGTTCAGAATTAAAGGGTGATTCTTCCATTCTTTGGGTCTCAGTTTTCTTTTAGTAAATATTTTTGCTAGTCATTTAAAAACTAGGAAAAGTAGGATCTTGAATTCAAGCCCCGTAATGGGTGTGGAACCTACTTAACAATAACAACAAAAAAATTAGGAGCATCTGGGTGGCTCAATTGGTTGAGCGCCTGCCCTGATCCCAGGGTCCCTGCTCAGCAGGGAGTCTGCTTCTCCCGCTCCCTGCTCATGCTCTGTCTCTCTCCCTCTCAAGTAAATAAAATCTTTAAAAAAAAAAAAAAAATTAAGGAAAGTAGTTTTATTCTTGAGGAATGGCATAGGGATTCCCTAAGGCTAATTTGATTTATGCTTTTACTTTTGAGCTGACAGCAGCCTTTTTTTTGAGGTCTGACAGAGCTAACCCATATCACCAGAGGTCTCAGGGTCCTTTCAGAAGCGCAGAGGTGATACTCATAAAGATGAGAGCAGGTTTATACTAAAATTCAGAAATGGTGCATCTTCTGTAGGTTGAATATAAAGTCAAGTAACTTTTGATTTCTTTCCAAGGCCATGGAAATAGCATCTCAAAGGACCAGGGAAGAAAGGTCCAGTCAAGATCATGTGGATGAAGAGGTAAGATGGATTATCTATCCACAGCCATAGGAAACACTGTTTTTGTTTTTTAAGGGCATACTAGGTCATGAACTTGATTTTAAGAGAAAAGCAATTTTCAGATGATCAGACAGTTTCCTTGTACATAATTTAGCTGAGCCAAACCAGGTAAATTACTTTTCATTACATTATTCCTCTAAGCAGCCTATTAGCCCATTTTCCTAGATGGAGAGCTTTACTTATTTATTTGAAGAATAGTTGATGCACAGTATTGTATTACTTTTGGATGCACAGCATGGTGATTCAGCATTTATGTACATGACTAAATGGTCTAGTTACCATCTGTCACCATATCCAATTAGTATAATGTTATTGACTATATTCCCTATGCTGTATTTTAAATATCTGTGGTTTATTTATCTTAAACCTAGAAGTTTATACCTCTTAATCCCCTTCTCATTCCCTCATCCTCTCCCCATCTGGCAACCACCAGTTTGTTCTCTGTATTTATGTGTCTGTTTCTGTTTTATTTGTTCATTTGTTTTGTTTTTTTTTAGGAGTTTGTTTTTTTTGTTTTTTTAGGATATAGGTGAAATAATGTAGTATTTGTCTTTCCCAGTCTTATTTCACTAAGCATACTACGCTTCAGGTCCATCCATGTTGTCACAAATGGCAAGATTTCACTCTTCTTTAAGGCTGGGTAATATGGTGTGTTTGTGTGTATCTACCTATCTATATATGTAGCTATATTTTCTTTATTGAGTGTGCTTACATGCTTCTTCCTTGTTTTGGCTATTGTAAATAATACTGCAGTGAACCTGCAGTGCCTATATCTCTTCGAATTAGTATTTCTGTTGTTTGTTGTTTTTTTTTTCGTAAATACTCAGAAATAGAAGTGCTGAATATCATGGTAGTCCTATTTTTAATATTTTGAGGACCCTCCATACGGTTTTCCATAATGGCTGCACTGTTTTGTATTCCCACCAGCAGTGCATGAGGGTTCTCTTTTCTCTACATCTTTGCCAACACTTAACGTCTTTTGGTACTAGCCATTCTGACTGGATGAGGTGATCTCTTATTTTACTGTAGGTCCGTATCTCTACAGTGATGCTGAGCATGTTTTCATGGGTTCTGGCCATCTGTATGTCTTTGGGAAAATCTCTAGGTCCTCTGCCCATTTTTAAAATCGGATTGTTTTTTGTTTTATTTTGTTTTGTTTTGTTTTTTGGTGCTGAGTTTTTTGAGTTCCTTACATTTTTTTGGATATTAACTCCCTATCAGATACATCATTTGCAAATGTCTTCTTCCACTCTATAGACTGTCTTTTCATTTTGTTGATGGTTTCATTTGCTGTGAAAAGGTTTTTAGTTTGATGTAGCCCATTTGTTTATTTTTGCTTTTGTTGCCTTTGCCTGGGGAGAAAGATTAAAAAAAAAAAGTACTGCTTAGACTTTGTTTAAGTTTATTATCTTTGTTTTTTGCCTGGGGAGAAAGATTAAAAAAAAAAAGTACTG
>PITA01034058.1:0-12043 GCA_004023965.1 Spilogale gracilis | reverse complement strand
CATCCCATCTTGTTTCATTTTTTTCCCTCCTTTCTCCCTATGACCCCCCACCCTGCCTTTCAAATTCCTCATATCAGAGAGATCATACGATAATTGTCTTTCTCTGATTGACTTATTTTTTATTTGTTCATTAAAGAGTGAGTGAGCATGAGAATGAGCCAGGTGGAAGGTTAAAGGGAGGAGCAGGCTTCCCGCTGAGCAGGGAGCCCAGTGTGGGGCCTCCATCCCAGGACTGGGGTCCTGGGATCATGACCTGAACTGAAGGCAGATGCTTAACTGACTGAGCCCCTGGGGTGCCCCAAGATTTAGTTTTTATAAACTAAATGTTTTTAACTTCTTGATACTCATGTCTTAGATGCACAGATACTGTGTTGGCGATGCGGTGACCATTGACATCTGTCAACACTCACAGAAACAGCACCTTGGGCAAAATACAGAACCTTTTCATCCCCCTGGTTCCCTAATGCCCCTTTCCAGTCACCCCCTCCTGAATCAGAGGCAACTGCTTTTCTGATTTCTAGCTCATAGATTTGTTTTGCTTTAGTAAATCTATTTTCGATGTACACGTTTACAAAAGGAGGCTTAGCACCTTCAGAATGGCTTGTCTGGGCGCTAATCAGAGGCCATCGCTGATTCCTTTACAAGCTCAGACAACCCCAGGCCTCCCTATGAAAGCCTCTCTCTAAATATCTGTGGCTGTGAAGGACCTCTGGAGCTGCATAGTTGGAATTTATTTCTGGACTACATTTGCATCTCTTTGGGAAAGCATTTTCTAGCCCAAGGGATGGATTATCCTCTGGGAGTAAAGGGAACCGTGTGTTTGAGGGTGGGGTGGGGGAGCAGATACGTAATTCAGGAGGCTGCATTTATTTGCTGTGGGGAGGTTAGGGCTCCTGTCATTGTAGGAGCATACACTTTGCAGTATCAATGGGATTTAGCTGGGCCCATGCAGAGAGAAATAGAAACTGCAACATTTGAAAAAACAAACAACAAACACCTGGGTTCTGACCCAGAACAATGAAACAGGCAGCCTGGGAGGGGGAAGGGGAGGGGTCGTGGACCCTGGGTCTGCGCTCCAGGAGCAGGTTTCCTCTTCCCTTCTGGTCTGGTTATGCTTTTATTCTGAAATGTTCCAGTTTTGCTCTGGCTGCAGCCAGTACTTCACAATCTGATTGGAAACGGGTAATCCTTTGATTGTAAAGATGAAGGAGTCCTTGAAGGAGTCCTTTACAAAGCCTCACATCTCTGGCTAGATTTACATAAGAGATTTTAAGTCCTTTGAATTGAAGTTAATATATTTCATGGAGTAAACAGTATGAAAATGAAATGCTCCAAGAGTCACGGCCACTAACCTTCAGGGTGGTGGTGCTTTCTGTATTTTCTAAAAAACGACTTTAAAAAGAGATGACAAGGCTATTTTGTAAGAAAAATGAGTGTTCTTGGGTTTATTGACATGAGAGGAAAAATCTAGTGGAAGTAGATTCTTGTTACAGCTTACTCTTAGACCAGTCCCTATCCGATTTGATGAGTTGCGGTACCTGGCTGAGGAAAGGTTGGACGGTGTCCAGTGTTCTTTATATTTGTTGCTACTTACACAGTTATAGTTTGATGTGTTCTCTTTATAAGGAATTAAACAATACAGAGAAGACTGAAGTCCCCTTTGGCCCCTTCCTCTCGTGCCTTCCTTGCAGAGGAATCTAGTCAATAGCTAAGGACGTTGGGAACTCTTCGTGGAGGATGATGGCTGTCCCTGGTTGTGTGTATGTGCGTTGTTACCTTGTATGTTGTGAAAATTGATTCCCCTTCTTGATAGGTCAGTGAGTGGGAGGGATCACATTCTTTTTAAGTGTCTCCTGGTGTTCCACCTGATTGGCTAGAAGGTCTTCCAAGTTTCTCTGGATTCAGAACAACATGGCTGTTATGAGCAAGGACTCTCGAGCCAGATTTCCTGCCTGTCACTTAGAGCATCATATCCTTGGGCAAGACGACTCAACCTTTCTGTGCTTCCGAGGCTCCTCTGTCTCAGCAGCCGTGAGCATAGAGCATAGGGTTGCTGTGGGGGTGTAGCCTAGTCGGAAGGGCACCCAGCACATGGAACGTTAGTGGACGCCATTCCTCTGTCACTGCCTGTGGACGGACCACCTTTTCCTCTTGGCATCCCTGTGCTGGCGGTGAATAGGGCTGCCCGTCCGTGTGCCGGCCTGTTTCCCCAGGGCATGTGTGTAGGAAGGAGTCAGAGAAGTGGGCTTGCTGGGACGGGTGCATTGGGGTAATTAGCAGGCCCTGCCCCCCTGCCCTCCGGTGTGGCTTCTGGCCTTTTCTGTCCTCAGCTCCAGAAGAGGAAGGTCACCTTCAGCAGGGCTCACCCTGTCTGTGCTCTCTCTCCGCAGGGCTTCGTGTTGGCCGTCACTGTCACCCGGGAGGCCGTCGAGGAGATCCGGTGCTACGTGCGGGACAGGGAGGTCAACTGCCAGGTCTACAGCCGACTCACAGCGAGAGGTCAGCTTCCCGGCCCCGCCTGGGCCACCTCCTGCCACCTGGCCTGGGGCCACAGGGTTGCAGCTCCTTCGCGGGCCGCTGACAGGGAGCAGAGTTCAAGGCCCGGGGCGGGTGGGTGTGTGGACACTGCACCAGGGAGGCCAGCACGTGCCTGGGGCTGCCGCAGTCTCAGAGCCAGGCCTCTCAGCCGACTTGTGCGTCATCAGTCTGGAATTACTTTGTTCACTGAGCGTCCTCTTTTGGCTAACCCTGTCCCTTTGCCTGTCCCTGGGCTGACGGCGGAGGGAAAGACGGAGCTCCTCTTGTTCAGGCCACGGCTGCAATGTCTGTCTGTCTTTTCAACATTACAAAACACATGCTACAATTTTGCAACAGTAGTTTTTAAATGGGCACGGGCTTTATATAAACACTGAGTCTGTGAAGATTTCCTTGAAACCTACCTTGTAAATCCTGAAAGTTAAGGTGGGGAGTGTATATAGTCAGACCCAAAGATAAGCGACTAGATAATCTTTATCTAAAGAACTTCTAGATAACTAGAATCCCTTGCAAGATGCATGCATTTTAAATTGGTGGAATTAAAAAAAAAAAAAAAAAAAAAAAAACAAAAAAACACCCAAACACCCCATGGAAAACCCACAAAGCAACCCAGCCAATGTTGATTTCTATTTCAAGAACAAGTTCTACAAGAGATTACCTGTAAGGATGTGTTCAGAAATGAGAGCGTGTTACCTAAAGTTCCAGAAGATGGCTGATCCCATTCCGAGATTAGTAATGTTTTGGGAGCAGCAAAAAGCTGTGCCTTACCTTCAGGATGTTAAAAATTCTGAAAAAGATGAGATAAATGTCTCAGGGAGGGCGTATCTGAGTCAGATGTGATGCTTTCTGATGCTTTTGTCTTCCCAAGAAAAGGCACCCACACATGGTTTCAGAGTTTTGCACAGAATTTCCCTTCTAGGAACAATGTCGGAGGAAGAATGAAATCCCCCAAAGGCATGAACGTATTTTGTTTTAGTGCTGTTTTTAAATAGATTTTCATAGTTGGTAGTCTTAACATTTTGCAAGTCTCTGGTAGAAGTGGGGGACGTAGAATTGGTATAAAAATGCTTATTGCTAACCTGTATTTAGGACACTTGGTTGTGCACAGAAAGAAAATCCAGCATAATCTTTGCAAAGGCAGGTGGCTTGGGCTTTCCACGTGGATAATCAGAAGACCCCTCTGCAGGGCGTTTTCTGTCGTTTGTGTATATTAAATCCTCCCTTAATAACATATTCTGACTATAACATTTAAAACGCTTGGCAACCGACAAAAGCCCTATTGGAGAGGGTGCAGTGGATCTATTTAGAGGGATTCCATTCATTCATCTATCCAGGCTCCAAACCTTCTTTGGTTCTTTTCATATTGCAATTGCTTTTCCTGTGAATGATTTTTCTGCCCTCCCCTGCAGACTCCCTTCTCAGCTTCTGCTTTATCTTCACTCAGTTCTTGGAAAGATCCTAAGGAGAATTGGCAGATGGCTCTAGCATTAAAAACTTGTCTTCCTTTGTTGGCCTCCTTTTGTGGCCTGTGGTTTCCATTGTCATGCCAATGTGACAGTAGGGGAAACCGAGCAGAGTTCTGCATATTAACCCAGCCCCTGCTTGGCCATTTGTTTTGAAAGCCCCCCAAAAAGCACTGAAGAAACTGTCAGCTCAGAAACCGGTAGAGGTGAGTTTAGTTATTTGATACACTTGAGGTGGGGGGGGGGGTCCGGAGTAGGGAACCCCAACTGGGAGATTTCAGAGAGAGGAAGAGAAAGCAGGCTTTTTAGACCTTACTGTTAAATACTTACTAATTTTCTTGAGTGAGGCTTTTCACCAAGGTCTTCATTTAGTAAGTTTAAGTGCAAAATGAAACAAATGTGTATAATATATTCTCGTAGGACCAGTTCCTTTTGTATCACGTGATGTCTTAAAATGTATTTTTCAACATGATTTTTAGAGTTCAGAAACCTTTAGAAACCAGAATATCAAGTTCGTGATCACTAGATTGCAGGCCATGAAATTTACCTGCATTCTACATCATTTCCTCATTAATTACAGCAGCACTTGTGCTAATAAAATTTAAAAAATTGGTAAAAATTTCTAACTAGGAAAAAAGTTACAAAAATCCCGTGGTGAACGCCAACATGCTCTTTCATCAAATGTTAACATTTTTCTACGTTTGCTTTTTAATATTCTCTCTCTCACTGGAGAATTAAGTTGGAGACAGTATTCCCTTTACTCCTAAATACTTGTGTGCTTAATTCCTAATAGGACATTCCTCCCACATGACACAGTACAGTTATCAAAATCAGGGAATTTAACATTGGTACGTTACTATTAATCTAATCTACAGTCCTTACTCAAAATTTGCTATTTGTTCCTGAAATGACTTGTGTTTTTGTTTTTTTCCATCCTCAACCCCCCGTGACTAAAATATCTTTTTTTTTTTTTTTAAAGATTTTATTTATTTATTTGACACAGAAAGAGATCACAAGTAGGCAGAGAGGCAGGCAGAGAGAGAGGAAGAAGCAGGGTCCCCTGAGCAGAGAGCCTGAGGCGGCCTCAATCCCAGGACCCTGAGATCATGACCTGAGCCGAAGACAGAGGCCCCAACCCACTGAGCCACCCAGGTGCCCTAAAATATCTTGTTTTTAACAGCATTTTTTCCTGGGACAAAAATCAGTGCAGGTTTTCCCAGTGGCATTTAATTGTCCTTGTTCCTTAATTTCTTCTAGTCTGGCATAGTTCCCTGGTTTTCTTTGATACGACATTGATGTGTTGTAAAGGACCTGCCAGTTTCAGGGACGTCGCTTTGTGACTTGTCCCTCAACTTGTGTTTGTCTGATGTGTCAAAATCAGATTAGTGACATGTGTTTTTAGCAAGAGAGTTCATATGGTTTTAGGAAGGCCAATGGCACACATTTCTTGTTGGGACCTTGCCAGGGATTGAGAGACATTATGGTAATCATATTGAAAAAAATTTCAAGCTTCAAGAAAAAAGTGGATTTTAAACAACTAAAAATCCTGAAAGTAAGGCATTCATTATTATGAGGAAAAATGGATGATAGTTTTTTTTTTTTATTTTTTTGTTTGTTTGTTTTGGTTAATTGCTACTTCCATTTAGATGATCTTATGTCATTCAAATAATTTGTTATCTAAAAAACACACCAATTAGATTAATTTTTAATATCGTTGACATGGTTTAATAGGAAGCATTTGAAGTATTTTGATACCTCATGTCAGAATGACCTTTACTTTGTTTTCTTGAGAAGTTTTTTTGATGACCACGCATCCCAAGTCTACGATAGGCTTCCATATTTCAGAGATGAACACAAAGGGCTGGGGATTCTGGGTGAAGTGTCCAGACATTTAAATACATAATTGAAAGATGCAACTAATAATTATATGTCAGGGGTGGGAGTGGGGTGGCTCTCATAAAGACTGTCCCTTTCTTGATCACTACATTCCTGGTTCTGAGCACAGTGCCTGGCAGGTGAAGAAAGTGGTTCTGAGCCTGTGTTCTGCCTGGACACAAGTGTCCTGCTTCCCCCCGCACCCAGATCCGTGGGCAGGTCCTTAACCTGCCAGTAAGTTGCGGGTAGTAATAGTGCCTACCTTCTGAGAGTTGCTCTAATTATGCCTCTTGTATGAGAAGAATTTAACACTGTGCCTGGGATTTGGTGTGTGCTCAAGAAGGCCGGTGGTGATGGTGTTGTAGCAGTGGTGTATTAAATGTTGGTGAGTGTGAATAAATAAATGGAGGTATGAGCCACGGGTCATGGGAGGTTACGGGAGTGAGTCAGAAAGGAGCTGATAGTCTTCTCAGAAGAAAAGAGCAGGACTGGTTGCATATTTGTGGTGCACCATGCAAAGTGAACATGGGGGGGGGGGCCTTGTTCAAAAATTAAGAATTTCAGGATGGCAGCAGGCAAACGTGGAGCCCAGTCCAGTACCCTTCTAAGCACGGGGTTCCCGTGCTAGGACCCAGAGCACACAGGCATGAGGTGGCCCCGGGAAAAATCTCCCAGAGGCCGCAGGTGTGATGGCTGGGAGTGTGGCGTATGTACGCCAGGTTCGGGCTCCATGTTGTTCTTCACTCAGGCCATGTTTCCTGAGTCTTCCTGGGAAAACAGAGGAGACTGTGCAGGGCAACGAGGGCCTGACGTTGTGGAAAGTCCATTCTGGGGTCTAGGAATCTATGTGTAAGGCATGCTAGGGTAGAGGGGGCATTAGGAGTGTTTGAAAGATTCTGTCAAAACCGGAAAGCCAGGGGCACCTGGGTGGCTCAGTCGTTAGGCATCTGCCTTCGGCTCAGGTCATGATCCCAGAGTCCCAGGCTCCAGCCCCACATCAGGCTCCCTGCTCAGTGGGAGGCCTGCTTTTCCCTTTCTTCCTCCCCGCTGCTTGTGTTCCCTCTCTAGCGGTGTTTCTCTCTGTCAAATAAATAAATACAATCTTAAAAAAAAATTGGAAAGCCATAGAAAAAAATGAAAGATTACCCACTGTAAGCCAGCCAGTTGCTGGACCCGGTCTGGCGTGTCATTTTTTAAACAGCCATGTTGGAGGTGCCT
Source organism: Spilogale gracilis (assembly GCA_004023965.1). Lineage (NCBI taxonomy): Eukaryota > Metazoa > Chordata > Mammalia > Carnivora > Mephitidae > Spilogale > Spilogale gracilis. The sequence continues at coordinate 4,952 of PITA01034058.1, read as the reverse complement.
TTTACAAATGGGAACTGAGAGGCTCAGGGAGGGGGCCGTGTCTCAAACAGTGTCCCTAGGTAAGGGCAGGGTGGTGCCTCGAACCCCCGCCGGGTCTGACCGGGCTTGTTTAGCCTGTAGGTCTGGGCACCTGCAATGTGTGAGGAGCTGGGCTAAGCACTTTCACATGGAGTAGCTCACTGAGAGCTTTGATATTCAGCCTTAGTATGTATGCTGCAGAAGGACTTTTAGATTTAAATCATTTCAAAGCTTGTTTCTGAGTCCAAAACAATTTATTAATTCAGCATCCTCATCTTTTTTTTTTTTTTTTTTTTTTTTTTTTTTTTTTTTTTTTTTTTTTTTTTAATCTATTCATTTATTTTAGAGACAGAGGGAGAGAGTGGGGGGAGAAGAAGAGAGAATTTCAGGCCGGCTCCTTGCTGAGCATGGAGCCCAGCCTGGGGCTTGATTTCAGGACCCATGAGATCATGACCTGAGCCTCAGTCATAAGTTGGGGGCTTAACCAACTGAGCCACTCAGGTACTCTGAGAACCCTCATTCTGAGGTGACAGACTTTAGACAAAGTTGTTGAAAACCTTGTGGGAGTCTTGCTTTCAGACAAAGAAGTGTCTCCTCTTCTCTTGAAATCCGCATTTGTAACATGATCAGTCTGGAGGGAGGCTCTTAGGTCCTTCCGGGTTTTCTAGAGCTGATTTCTCCAACAGTGTTCAGAGGCCTTGAACATACCAAAGACAAAGAAGAGAGGGTCTTGAAGTGATAGCAGACCCATTTTGGGTGGAGAAGGAATAATTAGTTAAATGGCTTGTTTGTCTTTGTGTGTCTTGCCCAAGCCAAAAGTTTTAATTCCCGAGTGGAGGGGTTTGCCTTGGGGATCACAGGTGGTGAGGCCATTTGGATTTGCATTTCACAGGAGGAATTCCATGGGCCTTCCTACCAGGAATGTCTTGAAGACTGACCTGTGGTCAAGAGCTAAATGAGACACGCAGGTAATTAGCTTTGAAAGAAAGTGCAAACAGAGGTACAATTAACACAGTTGCTGATGCTTCTTTCCTGCTGGGGACATCTGGGCACCCGGTGAGCCAGGAGCCCTAAGTCATAGGTCCTAAGTCATGTAGAAGGTCTATGTGAGATGGAAAGAATTCCTCCTATTTTCAGTCTTTGCACATGGTGTGGTGTGAAAACCCAGCTGATAGGTCTAATCTTCCCCAATTCTTTCCAGACAGTCATGCATCTTTCAAGGTGCTTTGTTCGCATGGAATGATCTCAGGATCCCACCTCCACTTAAGAGTGATCTCTCTCTCTCTCTCTCTCTTTTTTTTCAGTTTAATTCAAAATCCATTTTGGACCATGATTTAGGATTGTGGTTCCTATGACTGAATTTTGAGGGCAAAGGATATTGGCAGTTTTATTCCTTTGGAGTTTATCAGGAGGAGGTAGGATAATGTAGGGGAAGATGTGTTCATAAACAGAGCATTGTTTAGCTCCTGGGTAACTAACTAAATTGAAATTCTGTATTTTTTTAAAAGTTTTTATTTATTTATTGGACAAAGAGAAACACAGTGAGAGAGGGAACACAAGCAGGGGGAGTGAGAGAGGGAGAAGCAGGCCTCCTGCCAAGCAGGAAGCCCGATGTGGGGCTCAATCCCGGGTCTCCAGGATCATGACCTGAGCCAAAGGCAGTTGCTTAACCAACTGAGCCACCCAGGCACCCCGAAATTCTGTATTCTTTTTTTTTTTTTTTAATTCTGTATTCTTAAACACTAGTACTATTTGTGTTTTCAAATTATAAACTCTGTACAGACATGATATGTTTTATACTTTAAAATTTTTTCATTTCATTTTTTTTTAAGTCTCAGATATCTATTAATCACAACACAATACATGATTTTGGCCTTTAGAGGTGAAATATTTCCTGGATAAGTGGAAGGCTATGCAGATGACTTCTGGAAGACTTTCATTCTAAGCAGCCTTATAGTGAAACCTTTCAGTTAGAAGTCAAGACCCTCTTCAGTTTGCTGTAATCGACCTTCACCGAGTAGAACTTGTATTGATCACTGGGACGCATTTTGTTCTGGAGTTCTGGGTTATTCTTCCCATCCCAGCTGACATCCTGATTGAACAGTGCCAGGTGCAAGACATACAGTACTTCTTCTCTAAAACCTCCTGCTACAGTAAATGTGAAGAGGGGAATGAAGTTCTTGGGCTTTTTGGCTTGATCCAGGATCTGGCGTGACATGGTTGCGGCCAAGGCCTCCAGTCCAGAAGAAGAAGAAGGTCAAATCTGCAGGGCGCCCAGCACTAAGTTGTCCCTACACCGGTAGGACATCCCTGCCTTGTACCTTGTACTTTTTTTCTAGAGAAGAGAATTATAGTGATGGTCTTTCTGATATTAACTTCAGGAAAAGTACTGCAAGTCCTTTACTAAGGGCCTCAGAGGCAGTTAGGGAAACAAAGACTTCCCCTCCCAAGCTTCCCTCATTAAGATTCAGAACATTCCTTTTACAAGTCTTGTTTAAAACAGATCTTGCCAGACACTTTCCCGTACATTCTCCAACAGATGCAAAGTTATCTCAGACCCATTTGTTTCTTTGTTTTTTTCAAAGTAATCAGTTTCACTTTATTATAAATCATTGGTGAACTGATCTGTTGTTTAATTAAAAAAGAACCAAAACAAAAACTAAAACAAAAAAACCCCAAACCCCTGAAAACAATCTCACGTGTGCATTGCACTGTTATTGTTCCCAGAAGGTATCTATCTCCACCCCTGCCCACCCCCTTCCCATTGCTGGGGTGTGGGTCTGTTTCTTCATTACTGGGCAGCAGAAGCAGGGAGGACCATTTACATATTTATTTTAAAAGCCTCTGTTGGGTATAAACTTGTTATACTTAAGCCTCAGCTTTCTTTTTTGAGTTCCCACTATTTTAAACAAAAACCCCGATGCAGCCGTGGAATTTATACTACTACTTCTCAGCCCTTTGCCTGTTTTCAAATAAGTCTTAGGCTCTGGGGAATGCAGACAACTCTCCTGGAATATGAAAATTTCCACTTGAAACCTATGAACTCTGCTAGGTCTGCAGAGGCGTTTTAATGTCCACCCCAGGAAATGTACACACACTGTAGAATTTACAACTCATCACTGTCACAGAGTGTGAGCTCAAGAGTAATACATTAACCAGGGTTGGTGCATAGAGATTGCTGCCCAAGATCTACAAAAGCAATCAACGTCCTCCATGCACGATGAAAAATCGAAGTAGGGCTGGAGGTGTTTGGGGCCCAAACAGAGGCCCACACATACGAGTGCCCCTGGAATTTATTTTTTAAAAATTTCTTTCTTGTGGGCTGTTCCGTAGTTTGACTGAATTGTCATTTGCTTGTTTCAACTCAAGGGAAACATCTGGTTTCTCCCTGCAATGGAGACAAACTGCTTTTATTCTGAAGCTGTCATCCATGAAAAGCATGGTTTGGGCTCAATAGCTTTGCTTATGAAAGGCTTGGGGTCCATCTCTACAGAAATAAACAGCTCTTGTAATTGGAATTTTGTTCCCTGTGATAAACCCCTGAGCCAGAGCTCAGCGGTGACTCGGGTAGTGTGTTGAAAGCTGAAAGGGATAAATTTATTTTATAGAAGGCATTTAATGATTTAGGATGTGGCCAGCAGACAGTTTGCCACTTAACCTTTGTAAAAATCTCTTAGCCAAACTTTTCTAAAGTTTCTGCGACTGTATCTAAAAATCCCAGAGGTGGGTGGTTGGAGGCTGGGTGTAAGGGGAACCAGGAGCGCAGGGTGGGCTGGAGAGGGGGAAATGCTGTGACCTTCCATTCTCAGAAAGTGGCCAGGTTTTCCTGGGCCCTGTGTACTGAAGATGCTACTGGGTGTTTTTGCCTCTGTTCAGGGCAGCTGTGTAACATGGGGCACCCCGTGCAAAATGATCTTGTTGAAAGTCATTAAGAATTTTAAGATGATGACAGATCATTGTGCCGAGGGTTCGGGGGGAGCCCGTGTGAACACATAGGTTCACAGTCAGGGGGCCGACTGTCCTTCTGCTGTAGGGACCTCAAGGAAAGTGAGAGGGAAGAGAGAAGGAGGTGCTTTGGAAGTGCGTGTGCTGACTTCTCCCTGGGGTATGGGGAGAGTATTATCTTCCAGCAGGAAACAAAGCAGTAGCGAGCCACTGTCCTCTCTTTGAATACTCACTGGAGATGTGTTATTTTTGTTAGGTGGACCGAGCACTCTGCCAGAGTGCATCTGTACCATGTTCTTTTTTTTTTTTTTTTTGGCAAGAACATTTGTAGAAAACTCAGAGTAGTGGTTAATGTAAGGTTAGAAATCATGTATTTGGAGCCCTTTCCACAATTGGAAGTGTTTTTCATTCTGCGAGTTAATCCCAGCCCCTGGAATGCCTGGCTCATCAGTCTCACTGTGTCCTCCTCTTCTCCTTCCCTGTGCCACTCTGGCCGTGGCAGCCGGGGCCCCTCGAGGGCCTTTGTTCGGATGCCCACAGGCGGCCCTGGTACCTGGCTGGTGGAAAGCCCAGCAAAGTTGGAATATACACCCTGGTCTCTGCTTTCCCTTCTCTTTTCTTCCTGCCACGTTTTCATTTGTCTGGCTTTATGTCTGTCCTCATTCAGAACACACACGCACGCACAGACCAACACAACCAGGTTTCCTGCACACAGCCCTGCACAGTGCATTATTGCCAACAAATGGCAACATGGAAAGGGAAATCCAAATTTATGGTCAAGACTGCGGGGTTAGGGGCGCCTGGGTGGCTCAGTTGTTGAGCGGCTGCCTTCGGCTCAGGTCATGATCCCAGAGTCCTGGGTTCGAGCCCCACATCAGGCTTCCTGCTCCTCAGGAAAGCCTGCTTCTCCCTCTCTCACTCCCCTTGCCTGTCGCTCAACCAACTCTCTGGCTGTGTCTCACTCTGTCAAATAAATAAATAAAATCTTT